>JASDQU010107539.1:57211-72143 GCA_032191745.1 Picea mariana
CATTTCCATCATCCATTCTTTGGTCCAGTGCTCCTAGTTCCATAAGTATAAGTTGTTGGCCTAGGAGTCTATGATCCTGGTCTATTCTTCTGAATAGGCCTAAACTGTTGTTGTCGGTGCGAACAACGTTATTGTTGTTGCGGAAAACGTTGTTGATTTGGTGCTCTGTAGGGAGTCCTCTACTGAGGAGTATGTCATCACGATGTCGAGAGCATAGGTCCTCTAGGCATATGACAGTGCCCAAAAATCTATCTAGCAGGTGTTTGATGCTACTACACTCCCATTGTCACTTGTCCACTCTGTCTAGAAGGAGTCCTACCCTTACCCCCATTTTCCAGCTCTTCCTCAGCTATGAGGCCCTCCTGAACTGCATCGTGCAATGTCTGAGGCATCAGGATCCTCGCCTTCACACGAATTTTGAAGTCAAGGCCGAACACAAACTTGTTGACCTTTAACTTCTCTCTGTTTAGATGTGGAGCATATCTAAGTAACTCCATGAACCTAGCCTCGTACTCTGGTACCATATGACTACCCTATTGTAATTTGTTGAACTCATTAAGCTGGTGCTCAATGAATTCATCGAACAAGTACCTCTCACGAAATTATTCCTTGAACAATTCCCATGACACATCTGCAATGGGCATGTTTAGTTGAGGTAGGAGTTTCTTCCACCAAATTAGATCACTCCCTTTCAGTTGAAATACTGTCATGCGAACTTTCATGTTAGAGGTGTAATCACGAAGTGTGAAGAATACCACCATGTTATCCAACCATGCCTCAATGGCTAATTCGTTCGTGGCACCCCAGAACTCAAGAAATTGCACTTTCTAGAGTTCTCTGTGTATACTACTACTACCTGCTGGAGTGTGTTGTGAACCCTCATTGGGCACAGATCCTCTACCCTCATCTCGATCCAGACGGTTGATCAATGCCTCTAACATCCTCCGGAAGGATCTCATCATACCTACCACATCCCCCACTGAAACTTGCTCCTTCTTGGTAGTTTTCTCATCTCCCTAAGGGTCAAATCCCTCTGGTGTGGATACTCTGGGAGGAGGCATACCTCTTTCTCCCACACCATGGAATCTACTCCCCCTGTGTCCTCTAACCATGATTACCTGCATGGACAATTTCAAAATTTATTAGTGATACAACTCTAACTGTCAATATACAACAGTGGAAGGTGTACGGGTCTGGTGTTGCAGCATTGAACCCGCTCTAATGCCATATCTAAAATCCTCCAATGTGATCCACTAGATGTAAGAAGTACATGAATGTAAACACGTAAGAACTCAATTCTAACTTAACTAACATTTTTTTTCTTTTATATTACAAGGGTCTCATCAAGTACTTCATAATATTCCAATAAAGATTTCAAGATAAATCTAGTGACGCAAGGTTTCACAATATTTTGCAATAATTTAATTATCTTCACTATGCATGACATATTTAATTATAATAACATTATCCTACTCTTCTTCACATAACTAGATGCGACGTTCTATGGCTATGGTTATTCTTCATTATTAACTTGATAATACCAAAAATTAATCACCACAAATCACAATTTCTAGGATTATTTACATGTAAACAAACCATACATACATTACAATACTTGTAAATTCACATTCCATGCTAAGTCAATATTTATTGGGATCAATCATTTAATACCTATACAAATTTTCCCAGGTCAATAAATCAAGAACTTCACATTGTCACACGAATCCAAAATTTATCTAATAATTAAAAGTAAAGTTGCGTCTATATATGATAATTACTCTACCTATATCCAATTGTTCGAGGATTTCATTATTTCACTACCACATGAATTCATTATGATAACTCTTAAATCAATTCACTAAATTCTAATGCCGGCTACCAAATAAGTCGTATGGTTCCTTAGATAGCTTGATATAATAATTAGTTAATCTATAAGATTGTTTTCTTTTAAAAATCTATCACTACTTTATATCAAACTCTTAACAAATGAAAGAAGGCAAGTGAAATTTTACACCAAATAATTCTTCAAAACCAATTTATGAAAGGACTAACCATACTATGGGTGTACTCCAAAATAAAAGTATTATACTCATACCATTAAACTCTAAGAACATTACTTAGTATAAGATGGACTTGTAGAAGGTATCTTATATTATTTTATAACATATAATATTGTATTAATTAAGACACCATTCAATGTTACCATATTCAAGGATAATCTACTAAGCAAAACATAACATCCTAACTATCATCGCTTCCTTAAAACTATTTCACTTAAAAATTAAAACAGACTATTATTAATTATTAAATAGTAATCTTGGCGAGCTACAGAATTTTGACCATCAATAAAAACTAAGAAAATAAATCGTTTGTAATTATAAGTTTAAACTTGACCATAATAATTCGCTAAGAAAAAACAAAAACCTGACCAACTTTTCTCAGTATTATTGCTTTTCTTAACAATATCACATAATGATAACAAGATTATTATTTTTTTTTAAAGTACCATTGTGAACTACAAAATTTGACAGCCATAAAAATTTAAGGAAAGAACTCGTTGAATGATTACAATTATAAATTTGACCGACATCTACTATGATATTCACCACCGATGTCGGTATCAACATACATGAACTACAAGTCACGAATTAACTCATCATTATCAAAGGTGAGGAAATTTTGATTTCTACATTTCAAGCATGTGTGTGACCGACTGTTGTATCATAAAGGATAAGTAAACGTGGAAAAGAGATAATTCCATTCAAGGTTTATGGCACAAAACAAGGAACCCAAGGGTAGGTTAACCACAAAGGCATGAGAATCTCAATAACTTTGTTCTACACATGTCCATAAACAATAAGTTTGGTAAACAGGAGGGAAATCATTCTAGTCACTAACTAAATTCTAAATCAGTACATTACATCATGGAAAAACAGTTTGTATTATATATTGTTTATCCACGAGTAATATTTTAGAGGATGAGAATACCCCATCAGAAAACCTCTCTAACACGTTCGGTACTCTATAAGTAAACTTACAATGCTCAAGCCAAAAATTCATAAGGAAGCAACAAGTCAAGAAGTTCATGAAATGTCAGAGGTAAGGACGGAAATCAAGGTTGGAAGGAGTGTAAACTCCAATGCGACTAGAAGTTGGAGCGAAGGGAACTCATCATTGTTAACTATAGTGTAAAGCCATTACAAGAAGAAAGATCAATAGTGACAGGTCTAGCATAGATAAAAGAAATAAAGATCTTCTACATGATTAACCAAAATTTACGGTGACAATGAAGTTTTGGTATTATTGACGGACTTGGGGTTTGGGAATAAAATTCATAAGATATGACTGTCTATGAGATCGGATAAATTTAAAAAAATACAAGGTCGGCGGGTCAACCTCAATAGGCTTTCAGCTTGGCCGAGGCCTCTTGAAATTTAGGAAGCCATAGTATAAATCAAATATCAAAGTTTAAGAGTTGAGCCTGGATCTTGAACCCAAGAGAAGTATCATATTCTATTATTGAAGACAATGCTACAAGAAGCTCAAGCATCACCAATTAACACAAAAAATTATTTCTTACAATAAAAACTCAGAGAACCATCGACCTAAAACCAAGATTCGATAAAGCTAAACTTAAATATTTAAATATACAAACTACCCAGCAAAGAATTGAAACCATAACAGTGTTCTCGGTGGAAAAGCGCTTGGCAATCATCCGATAAGGAAAGCTTAATCAATTGTAAAAAGTGGAGGATATTTCATACAGTCGAGATATTAATTTATATAAGAACTAGAAAAATCCGCACATGATTAAATTACATAGAGATTTTATCTAGAATTATATCACTCGAATATAGATCTTTACCTCGCCAGTATTAAGGAAAGAATATAAAATTACATATACAACATCGATTTTATATTGATACTCATGGCTACTACAATGCACTTAGCTTAAATTTACATATAACACAAAATACAATAACCAAATACTGTGACCAAAGGTTGAAGTTGTGTGAAGATGATCCTCAACCAGAGCTTGTGCAATGTCCCTCCCTTTTGCCTTGCTAATCCAGGGACTACATCGGTACCTCCCAACCAATGCTAGGGGTACTCTTCTTCCCCCTTATCCCCACGAGATGCAAAAGGGCCACACATAAAAACCATAACCAATAGCACCAAAAATTTCCTCGCAAGGAAGAGCTTCCACTCTCTACAAGTCTTGGAATCCCAACTCTCACAAGTAAAACTTAGTCAAAAAAAAATTTGGCAGCATAACAAAAATGAGATCATTTTCCCTTCCTTTCCATTTATTTTATAGAAAAATTACCAATGACACATGTCCTCATGCACAAATAATTAATTTTTAATAAATTAATTAAAGGATTATTCACCCACTACAAGCGTCACACTCTCCCCAAGTTGTACAAGCAATTCCTCTTTTTTGTTTTATTTAAAAGGTCATTTTCTCCCACATTCCCCAATCTACTCCTATTTTTTCTCTTAGTTGTCCATTAGTTCCCCAATCCCTCAGTTAATCCGTGTCCCCTAACTAGATCTTAGTTTGAGTTAGATTAGGAGTCTTGTTTTAGTTAGGATTGGTGGATGATTGACTCAAGATGCTACTCTATGTGGACCACCTATTCTCTCATGTTTTATTTATATTTATTTTTTTTATAAATCATTTTTATTATTTTCACGCACACTTGTGCATTTGCCCATGTTTAATCTTATTTATTCATTCAATTAAATTGATAGTCTAATTCTTTTATTCCCTTTTTATGGTTTACTTAAACAAACCTCTTTATACTTAAACTCTTTGTTATTTTCTTGGTTGTTGTTTTTTTTAATAATCATTTGCATGCTCTTTCTAACAAATTCTAAGTATTCTATTTTTATTTTCTTATCCTTCTAGATTTTTATTACTAACATTTGATTCTGTGATGTGCCCTTCAAGACGCACCTCTGTTCTCCAAGAGTTCCACTCGTCTTTGACTAGTTTTGGAAGTTTGTCCGACACTTGGATTCAACTCTCCACTTGGTCGACCTTGTGAGAGACTAAGGGCTTCTAAGGAATAAGGATTCCACCTTATTGTGCATCCCTTATAATTATTCGTGAGAAATTGTCCCAGTCTTCCCTCACAGCATCGTGGACCTCTCGGAACGAGGTAATCGTTAACCATGCATTCAGGCCACAACGGGAGTAGTAGTAGGTTGTGACAGGAACACTACCACACATGTTCCTCAACTGTCTTGTTTATGTGCATGAGCCCTTTAATCCTTATCTGAGTCATATTAGCAAGCATCATCGAGCCTGCATCCACTGACAAGAACATTGTCAATAATCCTTATACATAACATCCATACTGAAATAACCATATAAATCACATGCGTGTAAATAAAATACTCAAACCAAGTACAAATCCACTCCCTGACTCAATCTGGAGTCCAAGGGAGTCTGTTGATGCCATCAGCATCATCAACATGTCATGTGTCCTACACACTCAGGGGAAACTCATCAATAATACCTGTCAATATACATGCATCTAAAAATCAACATATAATCACAATGACATCATAATGTAACTCGTAATCAAAACATAATCATAATGTATCATAACTGGATCACTTGCTCCCAAGTTTCCTTAAAGAATAAGTCAATATAAAATGTGCTCAGTAGAACTGGATATTACAATGAGAGAAATGATGGGAACCTCGCTCATATTTACACATTTTACAAAGAGGACCTTCAAGCCCTCTGAAAACTTGGATTCTGGGATCAGATTCACAGTAAACATGGCACGTTTGCACAATGGAGAGGCTATCAATCTTAGCTCAATTGTTTTTATGAACTTCAATCATGTTGGCATCAAATGATGGAAAGCACATCGATTCACTTGATGGATATGAACTCAAGACAATGGAGCATCTTTAGGACCAATGTCAGAGGCCCTACCCAAATTTGGGACAAGAGGAATGGTTGTATTGCTTCCAACGTTTCTTTCTCATGAATTTATGGATTTCATTTCTCTACTTTGATTACATTGAATGGTGTCCTGGTCATAAAAAAATATAAAACTTTAATTTCCAGCTTACTTCCTTACATGAGAAGAAAAAAAGTAAAAAATGAAAGAAAATGATATGCATAGAACAAGTACGTTGTATCGCCAATTAGATGGTCCTGGTTGACTTGGAGCAAGGTAATGAGAAGGCTCGCCTTGACTTCCAACATGTGTTGTTGGAATATATTGGGCGGTCAGTTCTATATATCTATTGGAACGGTTTGTGTCCTTCCAATAAGGATAAAAGAAAATGTGCTCTTATCAATCCATATAACAGGGCTACTTGCAAAATAGTGACAATGAACAATGGCATTGAAATACCTTAGTTGTTCCAAGTGAAGTAGTTCTAATTGATTCTATTGGTGGGGGATATTTGCTGGAAAATGAGGGAGAGGAGAAGTAGATCCAATAACAGCAACTAAAGGTTGCAAATTATCAACCAAATTGGCAAGAATATTACTGTCACCGACAACTTCAGATGGCATTATATGTTGAATGTCCTCTGTAACTCTAGCATGAATTTTTCCCACCATTCCTTCATGTTGCAATCTAAGATTTCCATTTGTGGAAGACTTATGGTTGTCATTTGAAGCAAGGTTTTGAACATGATGATATTTCGGAAAATGATAAGTTTTTGCAATTAAAACAACATTGTTAGGAGATTTTGGAACAAAAGAAATATTTTGAGTATGAAAAGACTGTGGGAAAAAAACATCAAGAGGAATTGTTGTTCACATGATAGCATCCAAACTTTGATACTTACAGCTATCGAGAAAATCATTTTCAATATTATTTTGAGTGGTTCTTTCATGATACAAATATCTTCTACATTCATTTATTTCATCTTTGTTTTGTTGAGATTGTAAACAATGAAGTTCATTTCTCCTATCACATGTTGTTGCAGAATGAATATGTTTCGCAGTACGCTTACTTGTGCCTTCAGTAAACATTTCAACAGGTACATAGGAAAAAATACAACATTAATAAATTACCATAATGTATTGAATCAGAAGAGTGGTTTAATCAAATAATTAGGAAATATAAATAGACGTCATTAGGAACCATATATAGAATTTCAATTAAGAAACAGTGGAGAAAAAAATACGGAAATGACAATTATATGAAAGTGAAAAGTGTCAAAATATATAATAGAATATGAACATTTCTGAAACAAGTAAAAAATGTTTGATAATATTTAACATAACTTATTATAAGGCCAAGTGTCCTAAGCCATCAAATATATTCCCAATGGTGGAATGTCATCAACAAAATCCATATTTGGAAGAAGTGGAAAAAAATTTCCATTTTCAATGAGATCATTGCAATGGTCTTACAATGTAAATCTCATCCCATAGTTTTGTAACATGGATACATTTTTTATATTTGTGGGACACAAAATCCAGTCAGCAAATCATAGAACATGAGTGGAAGTTCATTGTTATTGCACATCAATACTATCCCATCCAATGTTCGAAATGGAAGCTACCCGGGGCATTTTTTATTTATATCTATTGAAAGGTGTAGCAACAAATTTCATTTGAATCCCCAATCATCCTCAAAATAGTCCAAACTTCATTCAATACATGGCTGACCAAATTGAAAATTATCCACTTCTTCAATAGACCAAGCTGAGGTGGAACCATCATTGATGAGGCATATAATTCGGTTATTGTATAATTCCAATGACATACACCGTATGTCTGTGATTGGAAGAAAAGAAAAACCCCACTGATTATTTAAAACATCCAACCAATAGGTAGTGTACCCATACCGAGGGTAATCTTCATAATCTTTGTCCAAATACAACCAACAAATTTACTTTTATAGACGGATGCATCTTTTGGAGGTGTAGTGCCACGATAAGGAATGTTTGTCCTTCTCCACACCCTATCAAGGATACTGCAAATGAAATAATTTGATTGCATTTTTTTGCAAATATGTTTCAAAACAATCCATTCATATTTTCTAGCACTGACATTCTCCAAGAGTGCAAAGAAACCGCAGTCTCCAACCCATATAGATCCTATATTTTTGAATGACTTGATAAATGGATTCATCACAAAATAATTATTTGCAAGGGAGCATCTGGTTGGTAAAGATAACAAAATCATGGATCAAATTGTGCATTCAATTGTGTATCTGGAATCTATAAATGGCACATGAAACTGACATATGCAACCAATTTGATTAAGGTATGCTACTAGTAAGTATCTTTCCTCTCCAAGGAGCAAAGGAATCAGAAAATCTCACTCATTTTTGAAAATTCCATGACATTGAGCAAAGAATGAAGGGGTTTGTAGAACAACATTCCAATGTTTACAAACGGTTCTAAATCTTGTCAATACCAAAAAAGGAAGCCAAAAAAATATCAGCTCCAAAATCTGGAATGGCAAACAACTCCATACGATTGAATCCATAATGATATGAAGAAGTTTCCTAGCAATGAAAAAATACAAGCATAGTGAATAGAACTATTTTTTAATGAAATCTAAAACATGAAACCTGGAATGAATAGCAGAATGAATTAAGCATCAACATTGTAAAAGAAATAGAAGAAATAACGAAAAAATGAAATAAATAATAAAAACATAAAATGTTAGGATCTACATATCAATTATATTGAAAACCTTATTAATATTTATAAAAATCCCAATAATTTTTAAAAAACATTCAATCAATACATAATGTAACTACTAAAAAAAAATTCCATTCTCTAATATATGTGAGCCTGCTCACATATATGTGAGCCTGCTCACATATATGTGAGCAGGCTCACATATATGTAATCATTATTTCTTTATTGGATTAAGTAAACATAAAAGGGTAGAGTAAAATAGTGAATACAATACATTGATCCTTTAACAAAACGATATTAGTATGGTGGAAGTTCCAACCTTTGGGTTTATTCTATCAAGAAAAGGAACAAAATATTATGAATGAACTATATAGAGAGTTTAACGGCTTGGGAGTTTAAAAGCATCGGCGTTAACTATTGGCCCACTCATTTGTAACAACATATAAATCCAAAACATTAACAGCCTTTCATAACTGATTTGCAAAGGTTATGAAACTAATAAATTCAAATTTAAATATGAATATAAATAAATTGAAATATAAATAATAACAAAATTGTGTGTATAATTAATCAGTATACTTCATTTGTGTAATAAAAACAACAAGTTTTATTGAGTTTTTGGAACAATATTATTTGGGTGGATGGACCGCTCACCTATTCAACACTAATAATAATAATAAATTAAAATTAATTTTAATGATAAAAATATTAATTACATAAAAATATTAATATTAATAATATTAATAGTAAAAGTATTAATAACAATATAAAAACATAAATAGTAAAAGCATTAATAATAATGTACAAACATTAATTATTTCCATAAAAAACAAAAGTAACTGGAGACCCCATTGGATTTCGAGCTCTGCTATGGTTTCCACCTGAGCCCCTCTGCGTGTGCCACCCTGAGTTTCTTTCACGGCCATGGATGTCGAGGAAGGGGGGCCTCCTGGCCCCTCTTACAGTTATGTCATCGCCCCTGAGCTGGGCTTCAAGCACTTCAAGCGACCGCCCTTTGAAATTCTAGCGGAAATGAAAAACATTCTTTGGGAGGATGAGTTGTCGAAGGAAAAACCCATAGAAATTGACCCTGAAACAAACCATCCAAAAGAGGCTCTCTCTTGGGAACCTTGCAAATGCATTATGTAGGCTCCTGTAGCCCCCAAATATACTATCAACTCTCCAAAAATAGAAGATTAGAAACAATACATGAAGGATTTCGCCCTGATAAGAAAATTTCTAGGACTATGGCCATGAGAAAAAGATTTAGTGAAATGGATTCAGCATTGGTGGAAGCCCAAGGTCACTATGACCTTCAGCTTAGTTCAAAGGGCTTCTTCACTATCATCCTGCATAACCTTGAGGACATAAATAGAATCTTTGAAGGGGGGTCGTACTTTTACAACTCGGCAGGTCTTTTCCTCCATTTATGGACGGAAAAGTTCAATCGAGAGAAGGAAGACTTCACGCATGCATTGGTTTGGCTGCAACTGTACTCGTTACCTCAAGAGTTCTAGTTGGAGGAGATCCTAGCAGGCATTGGCAATACAATTGGCATGTGTGTCAAAGCTTCTAAGGCAACAAAACAATGAAGGTACACCACCTATGCCCGTATTTGTGTTTGCTTAAATATCTACAAACCACTACCTGGAGCCATAACCTTGGACTACCAGGACGAAGAATGGTCCCAAACCCTACATTACGAGCATATTCCCTTTCGCTGTCGGAAACGCTATGAACATGGCTATCTCTTCCGCGATTTCCCCCTAAATAACCCCAGCAAATCAAACCCTGAGGATCCTGACAAACTCAAGGACAGTTTCGCCCAAGACACAGAGCGTCGCAGGCATCTGGCCAAAAAAACACCTCCCAAAACCCCCTATGGACCCTCAACCAGTAACTCTGTCGAAGCCCTTCAAAACCCGTCAGAAAATCCCACCAATCCCTCCATCCCCCTGACAAATCCTACAGCCCCATAGCAAGTTCAAGGTTTTCCAGATCCCATCCCACCTACTCCCGTAATCACTCAAATCCCCAACTCAGAGACCTCCCTTCTATCGAATCTAGGACCGGAAATAGAGGACCCTGACATAGATCTAGAGGATCAGGAACTGGCAGGAGTAGATATGGTACATCTAGAAAAATCCTACCGTAAACAACATCTCTACACCATACCCCCAGATCAATTACGCGAAGTACACAAATTTTTCCTCAGCTCTACAGTGGGAGGATCGGCCTGGGCCAACTTGAATCTAGGAACACAAAGAGGAAGCTTGAAAGATCAGTGCAAACCCACCAAAGAAGAGAAGAAAAGGGGAAGAAAACCAAAGCACCAGCTCATTCAACATGTAGGCAACTTCTCGGTGAACTCGGGCCAGATTCACCTGATCTCGGACAACTTTCCTCCCCTCCAACCCTCACCTTCCTCATGAATATGTTATCTTGGAATATCAGGGGCCTCAACGCATGAAGCAAGCAATGCTTTCTCTGGGAAAGGATAATGAAGGAACAGTCGGACATTATTCTCCTGCAAGAAACTAAATGCGAGGGAGATGAGGCCTCTGAAATACTCACAAAATGTTGGAAGCAAGCTAAAATAGTCGAAGTCGATGCAAAAGGTGAAGCAGGGGGGCTAGTCGTACTCTGGAACCCTGCCACTATTCTGATGAAAGGATTATTCACCTCCAATTGGACCATCACGACCTCCTTTAGATGCATTGGTTTGAACAAGCAGGCTTTGTCACGAATGTCTACGGCCCTGCAATCCCAGGTGACAAGGAGGCCTTCCTCCATCATTTGGAATGGATTGCTAATCACATCGGCGATCATCGATGGATCCTTGGGGGAGATTTCAACATGATAATTGGCCTGGAGGAAAAGAATGGGGGCACCCGCAGATTGGGAAATGACAGCGAACAGTTCCACCAAATCATCAGCTCGTTGAATCTCATTGACGTAGAAACGGACAATGGACCCTTCACCTGGTCTAATAGATGCTTGGGGTCACAACATGTCTCATGCAGATTAGATCGCTTCTTAATCTCATAGCCCCTCATGTTGGATGGCCTCTCTTGGCAAGCCACTGTGATTGACACTCTCGAATATGACCATTGGTCGATACTTATTTCAATAAACATCAGTGGAACCCCAGGCAGGAAACCCTTTCGCTTTGAAAAATTCTAGTTGGCACAGCCAGACTTTCAAGCAAACATAAACCTTTGGTGGAAAGAAGTAGCAATCACAACAAGTAATCCTATGTACAATTCCAATAGAAGCTAAAAAACCTCAAGCAGCACTTAAAGTCCTGGAATAAATCCACTTTTGGCAACATTTTCCCCGCTCAATAAATCCTCAATCAGCAAATTCAAGACCTTCAATAGTAGATCAGATCCAAGGCTTCACTGATTCTCTAAAGGAACAAGAATCCATTACCAACAAACAACTAGCAGAAAGACGGGTGCAGGAAGAAATTCTCTGGAGGCAAAAATCTCGCATTCAATGGCTCAAAGAGGGGGAAAGAAACACTAAATTTTTCCACATATCGATGCTTCAACGTCGCCATGCTAATTGTATCACTCACCTTGTTTCGGACCAAGGACTGGAAATTCAAAAACATGTAGACATAGAGAAGGAACTATTGTCTTACTAAAAGAACCTTCTCTCATAACCCCCTATCGATCGCACTCAAGCAATTGACTCTATCCTCAAGCACATACCAAAGGAGGTCACCAAAGAACAAAATGAGGATTTGATGCATATAATTACCCAAGAAGAAGTCGATCAAGCCCTCAGGAACACCCCAATGGGAAAAGCCCCAGGGCCTGATGGATTCACAGCGGACTTCTTTCACCATTGTTGGGATATGATACGAGAAGAAGTCTGGGAAATCATAGAAGATTCCAGAAAATCTAGGCATGTCCTACGGGCTCTCAACACCACCTTCCTCACTCTCATTCCAAAAGAGAACAAAGTCACCTCCCCAATTCATTTCCGACCCATTGCACTCTCCAATGTGATCTACAAGCTCATCACGAAGGTCATCGCCAAGCATATCAAACCCATCCTACTGTTCATCATCTCTTCGGAATAGCCAAGGTACGTGGAGAGCAGACAGATCTTGGACGGCATCATTCTAGCACATGAAGTAATCCACTCACTACATTCAACTAAGTCCTTTGGTATGCTTCTGAAACTGGATCTTTCCAAAGATTTCGATAAACTTAGTTGGAATTACTTGAAGGTGACCCTTCTAGCCTTTGTTTTTTACCCCTCTTGGGTCTCCTGGATTGTCAATCTCACTTCGTCAGCCCTGTTCTCCATCCTGGTCAATGGAGTTCCCTCCAATCCCTTTTCCCCTTCCAGAGGTATCAGACAAGGGGATACACTCTCGCCCTTTCTTTTCACCTTAATGGTGGAATGAATTAGCCGAACTATCAAAGTGTCCATCATCGATCATTCCCTCTTAGGTCTCACCCTCCATGGAATCTCTCCGCCCATCTCGCATAGTCAATTTGTGGATGATATCCTCTTGATGGGACTCCCCACAATTCAAGAAGATATTTGAATCTGATATGTGATCAACCTTTTCTTTGATGTTTCGGGCATGGAAGTAAACCTCCAGAAGTCCCAAATCTTTTTCTTCAACACGCCCATCCAAATCCAACTCCATATCACGCAACTCCTGGGGTTCACCCGCAACTCTCTCCCTTCCAAATATATTGGCATCCCTCTTATCGACAATCCATTAAGAAACACCTCCTGGGAAGATCTGTTATCCAATTTTAGGAAAAAACTAGCCTCTTGTACTTTTCACTCCCTCAATCTATTGAGTCACCTTATCCTCCTCAAGTTTGTCTTACAAGCCTCCCTGTTTATGCTTTCTCGGCTCTTGCTGTCCCAAGTTTCATCTTCACCATCATCAGAAACATCCAACGGAGCTTCCTTTGGCTAGGAACAAAAGATGGTCACAAATGGGCTCTAGTAAGTTGGAAAAAATTGTGTAGACCAAAACATGCAGGGGGACTCGAACTCAGAGATCTATCTATCCTCAACAAAGTCCTTAGTGCAAAAATATGGTGGTGATGGTTAAAGAGGCCTCAAGACCTTTGGGCGCGCCTTTGGAGGATAAAATACACACCTGCAATACCAGAAAAAGAACTAATCAGATGGAATGGTCAAGGCCCTGGATATCTTATTTGGAATGCGACCAAGTAAAACAAGGGGATGATCATGGACCATGATTTTTGGGAACTTCAATATGGGACCTCGTCCCTTTTCTGGAGTGACTCTTGGCAGCAGCTTTCATCCCTGGACAAGGATCCCACTTTGAGTACTTTTATTCCCTTAACGGAAGGCACATGACTCCAAACAGTAGTCGACTTCTGGATTTCTTAAGCAAATAGAGCTACCCGGTGCAAATGAAAAAATACCCACGAAGAGTTGAACATCCCCCCTGAGATAAATCTTCAACCTATGCTAGACAAGATTACCTCTAGGATAATTTTCAGACAACAGGGGGAGGACATCCTAAGATGGGGACATTCCAACACGGGCACCTTCAACCTTCAAGAAGCTTATTTCCTCAGTGCAGGGCATAAATCCCTCCCAAAATACGTCGCTTGGAATAAAATCTAGGGCGCAAATCTATGGCCCAAAATCATCACTTTCCTTTGGTTAACGATGAACAAAAGCATCCTTACTTGGGACAATTTAATGAAAAGAGGCTTTATAGGTCCTTATTAGTGCCAGCTATGCTGCAATGAGGAGGAGACACAAAATCACCTTCTCAACCTTTGCCCCTTCAGTTCGCAACTCTGGGATCAATGCGCCAGCATCATGCGAACCTCTGATAAAAACCGATCAGGCATACGAGAAATAATTGAGGGATGGCGAGATTCACTATTTCACTCTCCCATCCTTAATCGGATTTGGCAGCTTCTATCCGGTTTTATTCTTTGGCAAATTTGGAAAGAAAGGAATCGCGGAATCTTCAACTCCTCCACTTTGAACTGGCAAGAAGTCTAGTCCAAAATACAATCCAACATCAAGGAAACAATCAATTTACACCCATGGACAGATTATGATTTGACTTGCCCGCCAACTGAGCAGATCATTCTCAATGCCTAGAAACTCCGCCTCACCCATTCTCTTTTAGCCCCAATTCCAGGTTCCACAACTAAGATCAGTCCCTCTCATTGGGATGCCCCTATAATTTTTAAACCTGCGAAGTAAAGCAATGCATATAGATTCTTAAGCAAAACATAAATTAATCAATGGCTCATTCACATAGTACACAGAG
>JASDQU010107539.1:73170-86691 GCA_032191745.1 Picea mariana
TTTTGTTTTATAAAATTATAACTTTTATTTTTAAAGTTTAATATTTTATAAATAAATAAATTGTTTATCTTTTTTTATCTAAAAGTATATTTTATTTTTAGTGGTCTTTTTTTTTGTTTTAAAGTTTTTTATATGTGTAATTCTTTTGTTTTTGTTTTTTTAATGTGGTTTTTTGTTTTCTTTTTTAAGTGTTTTGGGTTTTGATTTTGTTATATGATTTTTGCTTTATATTTTTTTGTGTGTGTTTTTTTAATTTTGTGTCTTAGAGAAAGTAAGGTTTTAGATCATTTTAATTAAACTTTAGTTTTTTTCCATGAAAAACATATATTTTATTTTTCCCTTAAATAATTTGTGTTTTTTTTTATTTTTTATGTAGGACAAATGGCAGGAAAGAAAATCTATGTGAACATATCTAGAACAAGACCTGCAGAAATGGCATCCAAAATCCCATTTAGGACCTCCATGAATGTTAGGCAACAAAATCCTAGCCCAACAAATGAGGTCACAAGCGCAATGAAGAATGTTAAAGAGTGAAAAATTGTCAATAGTGAGAGTAGAATGGAGCATTCTTGGTATCTTAAAGACAAACAAGCCGCCAATGAAGAACAAATAATTTTGTATTGTGTTGAATTTGAACATGTCCAAGGAAGCTATCAAACACTTGGCATATTACACAATATATGTTTGGTGCCAGGAACACAAATGTTTTATGCACTGGTGAAACAATCAAAGACATATCTCAAGATTAGATATTGTTTGAATATGAACAATTATAAAAGGAAGAAAATTTCACAGAATTATGTGCAATGATCGTGACAGACATTGAGATGGGAAATGTAAGTTTTCTTATTCTTATTTTTGTAGCATGTATTATTATAAATTTCATGATAATTGTTAAATCTTATTTAACAAAGAAAATGATGTATTTTATTTTTACAGGATTTTGCTAGGCGAATTTCAGAGATATTAGTGGGGATTTATTCTATAGAGAGAAATATCATGGAATTCGTCGATTCCTTTCATATTGATAAGGCACGGGAAGGAAGGAAAAAGAAGCAAAGAGTAACGGAAGTTGAAGCTGCATGAGAAAACAAAGAAAAACAACAAAGAAGAAATAAAAGTCATCATTCTAGAAAGGATAAAAGGGTTACATATGAAGATATGGACACTCCAGATGAAGATGTCACTGATATTAATGCCAATGAGGTTACCTATGTTCCTCAGAATAAGACTAAACAACATAAGCGCAAAAGAGGTATGACCAATGATGATTTCATTCTTAGTGATTATGAAGTGATTGTTGAGTTAGATGAAACTCATTTAAATTGTAAAAAGAGGAAAGCAAAGGTTGTTGATGAAAAAGAATTGATAGTTACCTTTGAATATCATGATGGAAGTCCTAAAGACAGCAGGGAAATAATACCACCAGACGTTGATCTAGAAGATGGTATTATCAAAACAACGCAAAATACCATTCGAGATCGACTAAGGAAGAACAACTTGGTTGATGAGGGCCATACATTTCTGTTGAATGTGAAGTAGCTATATAAACCCACAGAAGGCCAAGAAAAATACCAAATTATAAAACCACATCAGTTGCATATCCAAAACCTGAACGCAATGATTGACACAATCCATATGCACATGTGGTTGACTACTTAGTTCTTGTTGATCCAATGGAAGTTCCTATCAAGGATGCATTTGATAGGTCAAAATGTTTTGAGTATAAATATTATGTGATTGGAGGAAATCATTCTGCAGAGGCTAGAAGAGAATTGATGCAAGAGTGTCCCAATAACCCTCTCTTTGAGACAGTCAGATGTGTAATTTATGTTGGTTTAATAGATGGAGAAGGAAATTTATTGGCATGGGATCATAATACAGATAATGAGTACAGGATGTCCAAGACTTTCATTCAAAGAGTGAGATTTATCCATAATGAGTTTTTTGTAATTTGTGGTGGGGATAGATCAAACGTTGATGCAAAGTTTAGGAAGGAATATTGCATGGAAATAGGCTTCCCTATTAATGAGGAAAGTGTAAAAGTAATAAATCGCAAAGGAAGTGATGCATTCATAGCATTGGATAGTTATTTCCAATTGGGATTTAAAACTGGAGAGATATGAGATTTGGTAGATGATATCTTCAACCTATGGGAAAATATTGGTATAAAAAATCGGAAGGTTAGGAAGTCTAAACCCTTAATAGGTAGCACAAGTAAGACGGGTCCTGAAATCAAAAAATTGCCAAATGATATGACTATAAGGCCTTGGAGAACGATGCAAGGAGTGAAAGATGAGAAACTTGTCATAGCTATATTATCACGTGTAAGGTCAAATGAATTATTAATGGAGAAAATGTGTGATGAATTTAAAAAGTAAGTCGGTTGAGTTATTTCTTATTTATGTTATGATTTAAAAATTAATTGTTTCTATATAACATAAGAATGTATTTTATTCTATATATTATTATAACATTAACTTTTTTTTTATTTAGTCACAAGGTTTATATGAGAATACAAGAGGAAATGGTTAAGATGTTGAATGAGCAGAGTTGGGAGGATGTTACACTTAACTATCCATATGCAAGCTCTTCAACAACATTCAGTGAATTTTTTGTTGTATTCAAAAAGGTATGTTGATTTATTACATTCATTTTATTCATTTGTAGGTTAATTTAATTTGATTTTATTAGTTATAGATATATAATTATATGTTTGTTTGTTTCATTAAAGATGTCAAAGAAGAATATAGTTGGAGTACCTTAAACCTTCAAAAGTTATATTCAAAAAGCTAAGTTTGAAAGAAAAATAAGCCGACGTCTTCAAAATGTTGAGCTTGATGACACCCTTGATCACTACATTTGGAATGGGCTTAACATTGTTCAATATAAAGTGATATTAGAGGATTGTGAAAAAATTGCAAATCTTGTTCCTAAAAGGGAATACTCCCTAGTTATTTCAGATATTCCTCATGGTTATAATATCCAAAACATTGAATATGATATCGAGCCTTATACTTACCAAGATTTCAATAAAGTGGTTATGGGATTTCTGGAAGTCACAGCATCACCATTTTGGAGATTTCTGGTTTTTCATTCAGACACACAACAAGGATTAGTACAATCAAGTTTCAAGGGAAAAGAAAAGACAAGGATGCAACTTTATTGGTAAGATATTGAAATTGTATGTTTAGCGATTAAGATTATAAATCTTTTTTTTTAATTCACAAGTTAATTAAATTTGTAATTATTTATGTTACAGGAAAAAACCTAATATTAATAGCTCCAATAGAGAACCATTTACATGTGATATTGAAAGTATACATCTTGCAAGCTGAACAAAATATGATACTTATGATTATATTCTTTACAATGTAAAGTATGGAAAGAAGCCTAGTAGTTTATTGGTTTACAATGTTGTGGCTAGAAAGCTAACATATGATGAAAAGATTTCAAAGGAGAGATCGTTAACATTTATCAAAATCCACAAGCACTAATTAATTATCTTATAGATACATTTTCAAATGAAGGAGATTGGGTTGAATAAATTATCGAGCTCTACTAGGGTTTCCACCCTGAGCCCCTCTGCGCGTGTCGCCCTGAGTTTTTGTTGCGGCCATGGAGGTCGAGAAAGGGGGGCCTCCTAGCCCCTCTTAAAATTATTTCATTGCCCTTGAGTTGGGCTTCAAGCACTTCAAGCGACCGCCCTTTGAACTTCCAACAGAAATGAAAAACATTTTTTGGGAGGATGAGTTGCCAAAGGAAAAACCCATGGAGATTGACACTGAAACAAACCATCCAAAAGCAGCTCGCACATGGGAACCTAGAAAATGCATTCCACAAGCTCCTGTCACCCCCAAATATACTATCAACTCTCAAAGAATAGAAGATCGGAAACAATACATAAAGGATTTCACCCTAATAGGAAAATTTCTGGGACTATGGCCATCAAAAAAAGATTTAGTGAAATGGATTCAGCATTGGTGGAAGCCCAAAGGTCACTACGACCTTCAGCTCAACTCAAAGGGATTCTTCATTATCATCCTGCATAACCTGGAGGAAAGAAATAGAATCTTTGAAGGGGGGTCATACTTCTACAACTCGACACGTCTTTTCCTTCGTTTCTGGAAGGAAAAGTTCAGCCTAGAGAAGGAATACTTCATGCATGCACCGGTTTGGTTGTGGTTGTACTCATTACCTTAAGAGTTATGGTTGGAGGAAATCCTAACAGACATTGGAAATACGATTGGAATCTATGTCAAAGCTTATGAGGCAATAAAACAACAAAGGTACATTGCCTATGCATGTATTTGTGTTTACTTAAGTATCTCCAAACCACTTCCTGGAGCCATAACCTTGGACTATGAGGACGAAGAATCGTCCCAAACCCTATATTACGAGCATATTCCCTTCCGATGACAGAAATGCCATGAACATGTCCATCTCTTCCGTGATTCCCCCTAAATAACCCCAGCAAATCAAACCCTGCGGATCCTGACAAACGCAAGCATGGTTTCACCCAAGTCATGGGGCGCCACAGGCATCCGGCCAAAAAAGTGCCTCCCCAAACCCCCTCTGGACCCTCAACCAGTAATTCTTTCGAATCCCTTCAGAACCCGTCAAAAAATCCCATCAATCCCTATGTCCCCCTGACAAATCCTACATCCCCAGAGCAAGTTCAAGGTTTTACAGACCCCATCCTACCTACTCCCGTAACCACTCAAATCCACAACTCAGAGACCTCCCTTATAGGTATTCTAGGACCAGAAATAGGAGACCCTGACATAGATCTGGAGGATCAGGAACTGGTAGGAATAGATATGGTACACCTAAAAAAAGCCTACTATAAACAACAGCTCTACACCATACCCCCAGACCAGTTATACAAATTACACAAAGTTTTCCTCAGCTCTACAGTGGGAGGATTGGTCGGAGCCAACTCGAATCTAGGAATACAAACAAGAAGCTCGAAAGAATAGCGCAAACCCACCAAAGAAGAGAAGAAAAGGGGTAGAAAACCAAAGCACCATCTCATTCAAGATGTAGGCAATTTCCTGGTGAACTTGGGCCAAATTCACCTGATCTCGGAAAGCTTTCCTCCCCTTCAACCCTCACCTTCCTCATGAATATGATATCTTGGAATATCAGGGGCCTCAACGCACAAAGCAAGTAATTCTTGCTCCGGGAAAGGATAATTAAGGAACAGCTGGGCATTCCTCTCCTGCAAGAAACTAAATGTGCAGGAGAGGAGGCCTCTCAAATACTCACAAAATGTTGGAAGCAAGCTAAAATAGTCAAAGTCAATGAAAAAGGTGCAGAAGGGGGGCTAGCCGTACTCTGGAACCATACCACTATTCTGATGGAAGGATTCTTCACCTCGAAATGGACCATAACAGCCTCTTTTAGATTCATCGATTCGAACAAGTCAGGATTTTTCATGAATGTCTATGGCCCTACAACCCCAGGTGACAAGGAAGCCTTCCTCCATCATTTGGAATGGATTTCTAATCATATCAGCAAGCATTAATGGATCCTTGGGGGAGATTTCAATATGATAACTGGTCTGGAGGAAAAGAAGGGAAGCACCCGCAGATTGGGAAATGACAACGAGCAGTTCCACCGAATCATCAGCCTGTTGAATCTCATTGACGTAGAAAAAGACAATGGACCCTTCATGTGGTCTAATAGACGCTCAAGGGCACAACATGTCTCATGTAAATTAGATTGCTTCTTAATCACATAACCCCTCATGTTGGATGGCCTCACTTGGCATGCCACTATGATTGACACTCCCAGATCTAACCATTGGTCGATACTTCTTTTGATAAACATCAGTGGTACCCCAGGCAGAAAACCATTTCGCTTTGAAAAATTCTGGCTGACACACCCGGAATTTCAAGCAAACATAAACCTCTGGTGGAAAGAAGCAGCAATCAAAACAGGTACTCTATGTACAAATTCCAACAAAAGCTAAAAAACCTCAAGAATCACTTAAAGTCCTGGAATAAATCCACTTTTGGCAACATTTTCCACACTCAAGAAATCCTCAACCAGCAAATTCAAGACCTTCAACAGCAAATTAGACTTCAAGGCTTCACTAAATCTCTAAAGGAACAAGAATCCATTCTCAACAAACAACTGGCAGAAAGACAGGCGCAAGAAGAAATTCTCTGGAGGCAAACATCTTGCATTCAATGGCTCAAAGAGGGGGGAAGAAACACCAAATTTTTCCACAGATCGATGCTTCAACACTGCCATACTAATCGCATCCCTCACTTTGTTTCAGACCAAAGCCTGAAAATTCAAAAACATGCAGACATAAAGCAGGAACTACTGTCTTACTACAAGAACCTTCTCTCAAAACCCCCTATCGATCACACTCAAGCTATCGAATCTATCCTCAAGCACATACCAAAGGAGGTCACCAAAGAACAAAATGAGGCTTTGATGTGCCCAATTACCCAAGAAGAATTTTATCAAGCCCTTAGGGACACCCCGATGGGCAAAGCCCCAGGGCCTGATGGATTCACAGCGGACTTCTTTCACCATTGTTGGGATATGATACGAGAAGAAGTATGGGAAATCATAGAAGTTTCCAAAAAATATGCGCAGTTCCTTCAGGCTCTCAATGCCACCTTCCTCACTCTCATTCTAAAAGAGAACAAAGTCACCTCCCCAATTCATTTCTAACCCATTTCACTCTGCAATGTGATCTACAAGCTCATCATGAAGGTCATCTCCAAGCGCCTCAAAACCATCCTATCGTTCATCATCTCTTCGAAACAGTCAGGGTACGTGGAGGGAAGACAGATCTTGGACAACATCATTCTAGCACACGAAGTAATCCACTCGCTACATTCGACTAAGTCCCCTGGTATGATTCTGAAACGGGATCTTTCCAAAGATGTTGATAAACTTAGATGGAATTACTTGAAGGCAACCCTTCTAGCCTTGGGTTTTGACCCCTCTTGGGTCTCTTGGATTGTTAATTTCACTTCATCATCCTTGTTCTCCATCCTAGTCAATGGAGTTCCCTCCAAGCCCTTCTCCCCTTCCAGAGGTATCAGGCAAGGATACCCACTCTCGCCCTTTATTTTTATCTTAATGGCGGAAGGAATTAACTGAACTATCAAAGCGGCCATCACTGATCATTCCCTCTCAGGTCTCACCCTCCATGGAATCTCCCCGCCCATCTCGCACAGTCAATTTGTGGACTCCCCATAGTTCAAGAAGCTATTCGAATCTGCTCAGTGATCAATCTTTTCTGTGATTCTTCGGGTATGGAAGTAAACCTCTCCAAGTCCCAAATCTTCTTCTTCAACACGCCCATCCAGATCCAACTCCATATCACGTAACTCCTAGGTTTCACCCGCAACTCCCTCCCTTCCAAGTATCTTGGACTCCCTCTTATCGGCAATTCGTTAAGGAATACCTCCTGGGAAGATCTGTTATCCAATTTCATGAAAAAACTAGCCTCTTGGACTTTTCACTCCATTAATCTGCTGAGTCGCCTAATCCTCCTCAAATTTGTCCTACAAGCCCTCCCTATTTACGCTTTCTTAGCTATTGTCACCCCAATTTTCATCCTCGCCATCATCAGAAACATCCAAAGGAGCTTCCTTTGGAAAGGAACTAAAGATGATCGCAAATGGGCTCTGGTAAGTTGGACAAAAACATGTAGACCAAAGCATGCAAGGGGAATCGAACTCAGAGATTCGTCTATCCTCAACAAAGTCCTCAGTGGAAAAATCTGGTGGAGATGGTTAAAGAGGCCTCAAGACCTTTGGGCACGCCTTTGGAGGATAAAATACACACCTACCATACCGGAAAAATAACTAATCAAATGGAATGCTCAAGTCCCTAGATATCTTATATGGAATATGGCCAAGCAAAACAAGGGGATGATCACGGACCACACTTTCTGGGAACTTCAAGATGGGACCTCGGCCATTTTCTGGAGCGACTCTTGGAAGAAGCTTCCAACCTTGGACAAGGATCCCACTTTGAGTACTTTTATTCCCTTAACAGAAGGCACAGGACTCCAAAAAGTAGTCGACTTCTGGATTCCTGAAGAAAATAGAGTTATCTGGCGCAAATGGAAAAATACCCACGAAGAGTTGAACATCCCCCCTGAGGTAAACCTTCAACCATTGTTAGACAAGATTACCTCCAGGAGACTTTTCAGCCAACAGGGGGAGAACATCCTAAGATGGGGACATTCCAACACGGGCACCTTCAACCTTCAAGAAGCTTATTTCCTCAGTGCAGGGCATAAATCCCTCCCAAAAGACGTTGTTTGGAATAAAATCTGGGGAGCAAATCTCTGGCCCAAAATCAATATTTTCCTTTGGTTAACGATAAACAAAATCATCCTTACTTGGGACAATTTAATGAAAAGAGGATTTATATGTCCTTCTTGGTGCCATCTATGTTTCAATGAGGAGGAGACACAAAATCACCTTCTTAACCTTTTCGCAACTTTGGGATCAATGCGTCAGCATCATGAGAACCTCTGATAGAAACTGATCTGGCATAAGGGAAACAATTGAGGGATGGTGAGATTCAATATTTCACTCTCCCATCCTCAATCGAATTTGGCAACTTCTACCCAGTTTTATTCTCTAGCAAATTTGGAAAGAAAGGAACTGCAGAATCTTCAACTCCTCCTCTTTGAACTGGAAAGAAGTCTGGTCCAAAATCCTATCCAACATCAAGGAAACAATCAATGTACACCCTTGAATGAATCAAGATTTGACTTGCCCGCCAACTGAGCAGATCATTCTCAATGCCTGGCAGCTCCACCTCACACCTTCTCTTTCATCTCCATCCCCAGGTTCCACAACTAAGATTAGTCCCTCTCGTTGGGAGGCCCCGCAAGATAGGTATCATAAAACAAACTTTGAGGAAGCCTCCAAGGGAAATCTAGGACCAACAGGCTTTGGGGCCGCCATTCGCAACAGCAAAGGAGAGATCCTCCACATTTTAGCTATGAATTTAGGGCATAACACTAACAATGCAGCTAAGATTTGGGAATTTCTCAAAGGACTCCAAGCGGCCAAAGATCAAGGGATAAATTTCCTTATAGCAGAAGGAGATTCACAGATAATCATCAACCTCCTCTCCCATCTCCTAAATGGCGCAGAACTAAAAAATATTTCCCCAAGTTGGAGACTCATGAACGGTTTGATCAAAATAAATTCAATTCTTCAACCCTAGTGGGTAATTCTCCCCTCTCATGTTCGAATAAAATCAAATCAAGTGGCGGATATGTTGGCAAACTTTGAGGTAGACTTGTAGGAAGGAGACTTTTGTTGTTTTCCCACCTCTCGTCCTACTCACCCCCTCATTTTTTCATGCATAAACACAACTCACAGCAAGGACCAGGCCTCAGATGGGGTGTCATCGTGATCGAAGAGCGCATGGACAGATGGGTGGACACTTGGCCACAACTCACACCACACCACACCACTGCAACCCGCACTCACTCCAGGCATTTAATCCATGCATTTAAAATTTCGATCGACGTACCTACGCATTCATTTTCACACAGAGTAGTTTATGGTAATTGAGCTCCAACTTGCAGGGGTGGTAAATGCGGTGGGTTGGATGCCTAACCAGTCCCATCATTTTCCCTCGATCAATGGTGTTTGGCCTGCGACGGTGAAATGCATGGCTCATTCATGCTATCTGTCTCCCGCCCCTCATATTCACCCACCAGTTTGTATTTCTCTTTTGCTCTGGTTCGAGATTTTTCCTCTGCTCCACCTCCGCTTAGATATCTTCCCCTAGCTCCTTCTTTGTTTCTCTCCCTCCCCTCCTCTCCTGGTCATAGTCCCAATGCCTTACCAATGAGGTAAGTCAAAGCATGGGGCAGCTTGGTATGCAACGAGAGGTCGAGGTTCGAGGGGTCGTGGCAGCCAAGCTCCTCAGACCTTGCCCCAGGCTCCTGCCCATGCCTCCACTCTGGAACTCCCCCTTGACCCTGTTCGCGCCTCCTCTCCGGAACACCCTCATGACCATGCCACCACTCCATAACTACTTCCTTTTTCCTCTTCATTTTCTTGTAGAGTCTAGTGGTTCGATAGCTTTGGTTATTCCCTTGGATTTTCTCCTAAGCTCAACCCAGAGCCGCCACCCATCCACCAGCCTCCACCCCGTTCCCCTCCTCCCTCTGCTTCCCCTATCCTAACCACCCCTCTCTCTTCTTCCTCCTCCCCTCTCCCATCTCCTGCCTCCACCTCTTCGTCCTCTGATGCTCCACCACCCCCTCCGCCACCAATTGCTTGTTCTCGGTGCAATGGGATGGAGAATTTGAAGAATTCTCTGGATGATAGTCGAGTTCGTCACGAGGAGCTTCTAGATTCTCTTATTCGAGATCTCTGACATACCATTCCGGACACAGGGATTCTGGGTAAGGACACTGCGTAGGATCAACGGAAAGAACAGAGGCCCGACCTAAGCCCCGAATGATCCCAACTTTCTCAAGTTTCTCGGGTTTTTTATGTTTCCAGACAGTTTAGTTTACATGGTTCCAGCCCCGCGTGGCATCCTAGATCTAGGCTTAGCACAATTTTTGTTTTTTATAGTTTTTGAAAACTGCATGGACAACTGGAAACTTAATGTCCATGTGGCAGCATTGGTTTCCCACCAGGGTGATGCTTCCATGGTCTCTCGGGATATTCCAACATTTGTAACCTTTGCTCTTTAGCAAGATTCAATATATTTTCCTAACTTAAAAAAAAAATGGAGATTGGGTTTTGGATTTGTTCTGAGGTTCAGGTAAGATTTATGATATAACATTTATGAAATCTTACTTCAATCTTTATTATTTTTAATTTATGTTGTTTTACATTATTTACTTTAATTATTTATTTTGTATTTGGTGATAAGGTACAACATTAGCATGTTGCTTACAAAAAGGAAGGAATTGCATAGCCATTGAAAGTGACACAGTGCAATGCAGTTTTATTCAACAAAGAATTAATGTTATTCAAGCTCTTCCACATGAAATGCAAGAAATTGGCTTGAGGAAAGGAGATTTTAATGACTCAAAGGTGGAGAAAATATCACAGGAACCTCAAGTACCATTACGAGGCATGCTTGGAAAAGATCACTTTGGAGAACTTGTGGATATCAGTAACTCAATGGAAGAGCAACATGAGCCAAATGAGCCAATGAAAGCATAGAATGATGTCCAAGAAAATGATGATGTGTCTGTTGAGAATGATGAATTTGGGATATATGACATTTTCGATTAGTTTTAGGATGCCCTTGAAGACAATGTTGAATTTTGCAAATTTTTTATGAGTTATAATTGTAGTGTTTTGACTTTCAGATTTTAAAATAAGAATAAATATGCATCTATTGTTGTTTTATGATGAATATGTTTTATTGTTTTAGTTTTACTTTTATTTTTATGTGATTTAATATTCTAAAGAAAATGACATTAAACATTGTCAAGTTTTTACTGTAAATCTATAAAAATATAAAAAAAAATGTTAATTTTTATTAATTTTTTCCATTTTTTTTGTTCAATTTTGTCCATAAAAATACTTTATTTGACACGTTATTTATAGTGGAAAGATTCCAAAATGTATAGGTTTTTTTTATTTTAAATTGCTTTGAAATGTATATGTTTTTGCTAAATATTTAAAAATAGTGTTATTTAGCTACAATTATTTGTTATGTATTGAAGAAAAAATAAAAAAGTGTGTTCAAAATACAATTTTACACTATATTTAAAAACTATGGCACCATGAATTAAATAATGAAACATAATTGTATGAAAAACCTTAATTTCAAAAACATAAATCATTTATAATATTTTTAGTATCATTAAAAATCATAAAAAAAAAAAACAGATTTAGAAAAAAATTGAAAATAGTTGGAAAACAAGCATTTAAAAAACAAAAAATAAATTGATTTACGAAAATTTGAAAATAGTTCAAAAAAAAAGCATTTTAGAAACAAAACGTGGATCCGTTATAGATAAGAAAAATTAAAATATCAAAAAACTACCTCAAAATGAAAAGGGGTGCTACCGGTAGCACCATTTTTTAAAACGTGGTAAAAAATAGGACACTTGAAAAAAGGAGAACTCAGCAAAGTTCTCGTTAAGTTGGTAATACTGTTATGTGTGTTGTGGGATATGGGAAGTTAGATTTACAAAGGATAAGAGTTACTATAATAATTAGTATATGGGTTAGTGTTTTAAGGGTTTAGCGTATTAGGGGGCATGAGTTAGTGTGTTGTGGGTGGTATCATGTTAGGGGGTGCAATTCAATGTGTTAGGAGGTTAGTGTGTTAAGGACTACAAGTTGTTAGGTAATTAGTGTGTCATGGAGTAAAAAATAGTCTTGCGGATATTTTGGAATGTATATGCATTTAATGTGTTTCAATGTACAGTTTAGATTGTTATATGGTACAAGTTATTATGTTATGGTTCGACTTCCACAACATGGCATTATATATGGATCAAACCCTAGTGCCTTAGTGGTTGCAAATTTTAGGAACTATTAGAAATGCCAACAACAAAAAATGGCACTAAAATCGACACCAATTCCAATGCTAATCAACATCAACTTACACAGATGATGCTAAAAATGCCACAAATAGCCTTGACTCATGAAATAGTGTCAAGATTTTGTAAAAATGAAGAAAAACCACAAAAAGTAAATGGAAGAAAAATAGGAAACTTAAAAATAAGTTAATCGTAGGGATTTGTTGTAATGTCCCATCCTTCAAGGCCATATTTATGTGTCACCCACCATCTGAACAAAGTGGATCTTAACATGACATTTGGGGTCATTCATGGCTCCTCCAAAAACTCCTTTACATCCCCCATCCCATCAAAGATAGGGGATATCTCATCTCAGTGTCAATCCATCAAACATACATGATCATGGCGCAATAACGAGATGACATCTCATGGTTGTGCTCTTGCTTGAGTTGGAATGCCTCCTAGATGTTTGAACCATTGGAACATATGCTCATCTCATTGATTGCTCCAATGGTTGTGGGATTGATGTAATCATCCCTCATTCCTATCGTCAAGTTATATAGTTTATCTATGGTTGTGTCATCCATGATGTTGTCCATTGGTTCTATATCTCTCTCCTCCCTTATAGGGTTAATAGGTTGTATTAGCTTGATCATCTCTTCTTTTAACGACATCTCCCCCCTTTTTAAATTGATCATGGCCTCATTGTCATTGGCCCACTTGAAACCCAACAATGCAGGGTAGGTGTCCTTCTCGTCGATGATTTCGATTACTTCATAACCTACCATTGTTTTTGTTGTGCCCATATTAAACTCAACATTTTCCAGGCAACCATTTAGATATAACTAGTATTGATTTTCCATCTACAACTAAATGGGTGAATATACTAATCGTGGCCTTCCCATCATTTCCCACAACTTCTAGAGGATGTTCACATCATATCCAAAATCCAGCATGACATCTCTTATTTCATATCCATGGATATTGATATCCAATTTAAATTCTCGATTAGTACAAGCTTT
>JASDQU010107540.1:20081-33554 GCA_032191745.1 Picea mariana
TCTAATCAAATATTAAGAATTGAATTACTAACGTGAGTAAACAACAATTTCCTAACTGTCTAAGGCCAAATATGGGGCATTACAATGACGATGTCTTGTGGGATTCTATTCACGAAGAATTCATAGACTATATAAGTGATAGAAAAACATTCTCCATAGTCATACCTTCTCATTAAAGTAGAAGTGTATATCTTGTAAAAAAAATTATAATATAAGGGGGGGGTCATTTTAAAATAAAATGGGTTGTTGTGGGAGGTAAGTCACAACGGGGATGGATTTTTCATGCCTTGAATGAATTTGATGAGTCAATTAAACATTGATATGGGTGCATTACATTTTTGGGTCTACTTGTCATCAAGCATGGTGAATAATTCCTTGAAGAAGGGAAATATGTAGGCTCCTCCCACCTATATAAGGAGGCCAAAGGAATTGTGTAAAGGGATCATAGATGGAGAGATAGTCATTAAGTGAACAAGGGGTTATTTGGTTCTAGGTTTGTTTTTGGTAAAGTGAATGAGATGGGATCTAATATAATCTGAAGCAATCAACAACGAGGAATTAGAAAACCCATAAAGTATCTAAGGAATGACATGGTTATATTGATATTAAATTGTAGTATAATAATGGGATATGGAAGAACAAGAACCATGAGTGATTCAATGGTTGGATTGTGCAAGTGGTATGACACTGACAAAATTATAAATTAGGCTATTAGTAAATTTATAAAATGACTCATCGGTAAACTAGGTTTCCTTTTTAACTATTTTTATTGTAACATTATTCAAAATATAATTTAAGGAATACAAATTGGGTTCCACCCATAATTCTCGTATTGTGGTCCCTTTACTTGATGGATGCTACCATTCCTTTGAATATATATTTGGATAATTTTTGATATTTTTTAGGTAACTAAAAAAGGATTATTACTAGGATGTTTAAATACCACAATTGAACATGATCTTAAGTGTTAGATAATTCGACTCAATATATAAAAAATATGGCCTAGGGTGTAGTTATGGGAATAACCTCAGTGAAGAGGAGTTGTTTAAGTGTTAGATAATTCGACTCAATATATAAAAAATATGGCCTAGGGTGTAGTTATGGGAATAACCTCAATGAAGAGGAGTTGTTTGATTCTAGTAGGAAAAGGTTGGTGAATCCCCTCACAATGAGACAAAGTAGTTTTTCATAAAATGTGTTGAAAAATTGAAATTTTTTGGATAGATCCTATAAGTTTGTGAAACTAGGTCTTTGAGACCAAAGTCAATGAAAAAAACTAGTTATTTATTTCAAGGAGTAGAGGATTTTCATTGTCATGAAGAGACTTAGGAAATAATCGAATATGTTTTATGAAAATAGCTTTAGTATCCTATTTCTCATGCATGAAATCAAATACAACTCTTTCCTTATTGTCTGATGAAGATAATAATAAGATTTATTCCCCTACCATCCAAGAGGTTTTTCTTACTAATTTCTATGCAATGTCTTAGTGATGATCTTTAAATAGTGACAATATCTCGAACAATACTCAAGGCCACTTCTCATCATGTACAACCTATAGTCTAGAGTTTGAACTATTGATGTATGATTTTTTCCAAATAAATATGATCATAAACATAGTTACCAACTTAATGATAATTGTGATTTCAAAATGAGAACACTGGCCCAAAAAACCCATATTTTTGCATAAAAACATGAAAATCAACCCCCAAATAAAAAATTGGTGCTACCGGTAGCACCATTTTTTCAAACGGGGTCAAAATTACAAACTTTTTCAAGCATGGCCTTCAAACTTCATACACTAGTTCAGAAAAATCTTAAAAGTAACACCTAAATAAAAAAGTGACGCTAACTAAGAAAAATAAAAATAAAATTAAACATTAAATTTATGACTAATTACAACCTAATTGAAACAGTGGTTTGGACAATAGATCCCTATGCCAAAAAAAAACCAAAATTGGATACAAAATGATCCATTTAAAATTTATTTATTAATTTTGTTTTTCTTAAATTTACAATGAAAAATAAATAAATAAAAATAGGAAATCTTCAATTTTTGTTTTCATTGAAGAAAAAAAAAACACATTTAAAAATAAATCAAAACTAAAATTACACAAAAAAAACAAAAAAAACAAAAAAAAAACCAAACAAACAAACATTAAAAAATTTGGAAAAAAAACCCTAAAAAGAAGTGAAAAAAAATTCCAAAAATAAATAATAACCTAAAAAAATGTGTATATATTTAAAAAAATAATAAAAACAAAAACACTTCAAACCTAAAAATAACGCCAAAAAAAAAACAAAAATAAAAACAAAACAAAACACTAAAAAACAAAGAAAAAAACTTATTTAAACAAAATATTAAAACATTCTCAAATTTAAAAACAAATTTAAAAAAAAAAATGAAAAAACCCTAAACTATAACATAACATTATGTAAAAACAATTATGAAAAAACAAAATCCAGATAAAATATTTTATAAAAATTAAAAAAAATAAAATAAAAACTAAATATATGTAGTTTATATATATGGTTATTGATAGTTTATATAAATATATAAATTATATTTTTAATTTTTTTTTTTTATATAAAATTATATTTTCATTAGTTTTTTAAGGTTTTTAATGTAAATTTTTATTTTTATTTTATTTTATTTATTTTTTTAATTTTTTTTTTAATTGTATTAAAAAAATATTTTAACATTTTTAATTTAGGTTTATATATGTGTGTGTGTTTTTAATTTTTTTTAAGTGTTTTTCCCAATAAATTTAGTTTTTTACTTTTTTTTTTCTTATTTTTTCTTAATTTTTATAAATCGTTTTGATTTTTGTTTTTGTTTTTTTATATTTATTTTTTAAGTTTTTCTTTATGATTTTTTTTATATCAATTTTCTTTTGATTTTGATATTTTTCAAATTTAAATTATATTTGTTTTCTAAATATTCAAAAATAGTGTTTTTTAAGTACAATTATTTTCTATGTATTGAAGTAAAGATAAATAGTGCTTTAAAAATGATGGTTTTTACTACATTTTAAAAGTATGGAACAATAAATTAATTAAGGAGACACAATTACATGAAAAATCGTAATTTCAAAAAAGTAAAAAAAAAATGAAAAATTTGATGATACATGAAAAACAAGCTTTTAAAAAAATAATGTGGAAACATTGTGGATCCCAAAATTTAAAATATCCAAAAACCATCTAAAATGGGAGGAGGGGCGCTACCGCTAGCACCATTTTTAAAAACGAGATAAAAAACATGACCCCCAAAAAATGAGTAATGATTGATCACGCCTAACAAAATATTTTTAAGTTGTCATTTAATTGTGAAAGAGAATATTATTATGTCTAAGGTGATTGTGGAAGTACCTATATACTACGTTGAGAGACGTTGAGAGATAAAAGATTAATATTGTATTTGAATCTTGGATCTATGCATCAAGGGGATTCAACCAACATAACTTTTTACCTAGGCACATTGTGTACTTTACCAATGTTCTCTAATGAATCTCTACATCTCACATCAAAGTCTTATCACCAATCAACACCTATGTGCAAGACTGTGTTTCCATGCAATCATAGTCAATTCCATTTCCATAGTGTTGTTTTTATACATCATAGTGGAAATTATAATTCCATTTCCATAGTGTTGTTTTTATACATCATAGTGGAAATTATTATTGGTGACAAGGGAAACATGGTTGTTTATGGAAGGATTAGGCTCATCGAGATGGAGTTTAACTGGATAAAATGTGTTGATAATGTCATAATTCCTAACTAGTGATGTATGATTTGTTGCAAATAAATATGATCATAGTAATGATTGATCGTGCCTAATAAAATATTTTTAACTTGTCATTTAATTGTGAACTAGAATATAAGTCAATTGTGGAAGTACCTATATACTACATGGAGAGATGAAAGCTTATTATTGTATTTTAATATTAGATCTATGCATCAATGGAGCTTCAACAAACATAACTTTTTCCCTAGGAAAATTGTATAATTTACAAATGTTTTCTAATGCATCTCTACATCTAACATCAAAGTCTTGTGACCAATAAACACCCATGTGCAAGAGTGTGTTTCCATGCAATCATAGTCAAGTCCATTTCGATGGTAATGTTTTTATACATCATAGTGGCAATTATGATTGGTGACAAGGGAAATGTGGTTGTTTGTTGAAGGATTAGGCTCATTGAGATGGAGTTTAATCGAATAAAATGTGTTGATAATGTCCTAAGTCATACCTTGCAATCCATGATCGTTATGATTTTTTTTCTTACTATGAATGAGCTATCGATGATTTATATTACAACAATATTTTCCATATATACGTTTGAGATTATACATGCATTTTTTCCTCCACTACCCTTTACCAATAAACATTACCCTCCTTTATTACTACTCCATGTTGGTTATTATTTTGATAAATGTTTCCCTTACTTTAGCCACTTATGTTGTAACACCCCAATTTTAATCTCTATGAACTAGAATGTATTATGTAAATGTGAAATTAGGCTGGTGAGATGATAAAGTTGAAAAGGAGATGAAGTACTTTCGAAACATAATACTTCTATATACATTAATAAAAATACATTGTCGATTGCAAGACATACAAGGACAATATATAGGGGGATATGATTACACAAGAGAGGAGGATTAAGGGGATAACTATTTTATTTATATTTTTTTGGCCAGATTGACTTTAATTGAGAAAATCCGTTACATGAGCTTCTTGGAGGGGCAAGCCATGTGATTCATGATTTAATATAATTATATAAACATCCCTTTATGGGATGTTTTGGGTGTTCTTCTACATTCACTCTTACACTCTTCTCACCCTTTAATTTTTGGTTCCTCATTCTTGCTAATTTGTGTGTTATTTGTCTAATAATGGAAACAAAGGGATAGAATAGAAGATCCATTGCTATATGGTTGTAATAAATTACTGAATAATTCCAAGAGGGAATGTATTCCTATATGCATGATATTGGTGGCAGTTTAGAAAAAAATGTTCACAACTGAGAAGCCTTGGAATTTCCCACAAGGAGATTTTTTGACCAGTAGCACTAGAGCCCTAGAGAGAAATGGAACAACTTGAGGAACTGCATGGAAGAGAAAAGGGTTCATTTATTTTGGTTATGCAGGCTAAAGGGGAAAGAGAGATGGAAATTAGGATTGTTGTGTGGTCGGGAAAACCTGAGAGAATATTAGCTAGCTGGTGTATTTTTATATATGTCCTAGGACCCATCCTTTTGGAATCATAGCCCTGGATGGAGGGTGACATTGTTGTTGAGAGTGAATGAACAATAGTGTCTATGGTTGGGAGGAATGTCCTTGGTTTACAGCCACTTGGTGAATGTTTACTTGAAAATATAAGTCCTCTCTATGTTTTTTGTAGAATGTATATTCCACTATGTATTTATTTTTCTCTAAGATGTTTATTTATAATGTGCCTGCTTGATTTTTATTTGTTTTACATGGCACGTTGTTCCTTTCTTGGATGATTTATAATGTCCTTGTTAATTGCATGTGTTGAATCCATGTTTCCTTATTTTTAAGAATGGAATATAAATTTGTGATCTAACAATGAGGGAGAATATGGAAGTACTCGGGAAATGGGTACGTTTGAGATCAATATGCAGGTAAATTATTTTGGTATTTTTTGCAGCGGGTATGTTACAAGTTTTTCAACCTTCTGTATGCTCGTTCCTCCCGAAGCACCTTCACTTGAACTTCATGGATTTCCGCCACGTGTCCTACCAAATGATGGACACTCCCAAATGACTTCGAGACTTTGAGACTTTTGCGAGTCCACCCTCCTATGTGTACACAAAGCATTAAATCCCATTCACCTTCTCGTGATCAGACAACGAATGGTCCTCTGTGCTCAGATCCAATGCTTGAGATTTGTTTCCTCCTCTCTGCTTCCTTATGTCACTGGACATTGATCTAATGGTCCAGGCTCCTTTCTCACAACAAATCTAATGGTTGATGTTGCTCCTCCTCCTAAGCTTCCACCTTCTCCCAACTTGGAAGATTTTTAAAGTGTTCAAATATTATTTTGGCCTTTGAACTTTCTCTTGTGAAACCGACCTTTGTGTCTCACCTACGCATTTGAAAATGTTATCTCTCCTGAGCTTTTGGAGTTGGCATAATTCTTTCTCTTACGCTCTCTTTGTGTTATCTCTTGTGATATTTAGAACTTAGAATAATTCTAGCACCCACACACTCCTTGCGTTATTCCTTATGAGCTTGAGCTCCTCGAAAATTTTGATCTCCCATGCACTCCTTGCATTTGTTGGATTTATTCAAACTCAAATCCGAAGGATTTCTTGAAAAAAAATACTTCTCTCCCTACTAGCATTCCCATTGCTCAATACACACCTTGCAGAGATGCTTGTATAGAGTATTTAGTAACATTTTTCTTCCTGAACTCAACATAGAGTTCTTCTGGTTCACACTTGCACTCGCTCGATGCCTACTTGGCAGAGCTCTACAGAGTTCTCATTAACTCTTCTTCTCTCTGAACTCAACAAATATTTATTCTTGTGCACTCCTTACACTTATGCTAATGAAGGTTCAATGATATCCCTCCTGAGATTTCCTTGCGGTTAACTCACCTCTGTCAATGCACTCCTTGCAGACTGTGTGCACTTCTTACACTCGGAAACTCTAAGATGAGAAACAATTGAAACTCATACAATACTTCACCAATTCATACATTCAATCATGAATGACATATAAAATTATAAAAATGAATACAAATACATAAACACACCATATGAAGGAAAAAGTACTTTTCTATTATCTCTGTGTGTCTATACATATGTTTACAAAAACTAGACTGAAACAGAGTCGCAGTTCTCTCAATCTCTCTCTCAGAACTGTTATACCTCCTAAGTCTCCTAAGACTCTCTACCCGAGATATCTCTCTCAAGTCTCCCAATTACAAAAGAGGACTCTACGATCTTATCCTCTTCACTGCCTTAGTGCTATCACTATCTCAGTTACAACACCATACTCCTATGGCTCATTTCATAAATAAACGTCTAGACCTAACTCCGATTTGGACCTGCTATAAGAAACCATTTAAGGAAACCCTATTCACTACCTGTACAAAGGTATGTCCTGGCTCTTACAACCTTACAACATGAAAATCCGTATTGAATCATATTTCAAATTTTTAAAATGGGAGGGTCGGTGCCTCTCCCTTTCTCCATTGTGCATCTGTGTGTTGGTGATCTAGCACATTTGCTGAGGTGGAGCGATGATCCTGCATCATACTCCACTGCTAGGAAAAACATGAGCTCATTCTCATGAGTTCCTCTTCTCTAGTGTTGAAATCCTCATGGATCCAAAACTCTTCCTTGGAGTTGTCTTCTTTCTCCTCTGCATTAATGATGTTTCATCTTATTTTTATTATTTGTGGTTGTTATGGAAGGCTCTTCTCTTCTCATCTTCCCTTTGTTGACTGCTTCTGCTGACCTCAACATCAGCTTCCTGATCTCCTCTATCACCCTACTCAGTTGCTCTAGGTGTTGGCTCTCCTTATGCAATCTTCTCGACAACAACTCTTCCTTATCAATAGGTACATCAAATTGATCCCCCTTGTGACTTTCCCCATATCTTGTGGCTTTATCTTGCAACCCTTCTACAAACTTCATTTCTGTAGTCCCATCATTGAGATGCTGCTCAATCTCTCCTTTTGACAACTTTGCTTCTGCCATTTCTCCTACTGGTATATCTCCATCTCCCTCGAGTCATTCCTCGGGATGGTATGCTTCTCCATCTGCTTCCAACTTGACTTCTCGTCTGTGCAAGATTTGCACCATTACCCTTCTCTCTAGGGCTTCCAAGTCTTCATACAGATCAACAAAATCCATGTTATTTGTTTCCTCTACTGTTGTAGGCTCTAGTGCTGCATTCATCTCTATTTCAGCTTCCTCAATGAAAAATTTGGGCCATTCTTCTAAATGACCCTCCCCTTCTGTTGGGGTAGACATCAATGTATTCTCCATTTCTTCCTCTTCTCCTTAGTAATCTTCTAATATCTACTCTTTCATTATGAAATTCACCGTTGGTTGTCCTTCTTCCATTGTCGCATCTGCAACACATTCTCTAGCCTCGACTGGGCTGTTTGGTAAGAATATTTGAATTCCCCCAATGATCAGAATGCTCCTTTGATCCTCCTCTTCGATGGTGAGAGTGTTAAATTATCATCATATTCATTCACATGGTCTAAAAATATACATGAATCTTCATATATTATCACTCCTTGCTGACATGAACTCACTTCTCATCTCTTGAGACTTTCAGACAGTCTTGTTGCTTTCCCCCTACCCACCTGGCAATTTGAGATTTCTCTTCTACCCACCTGGAAGTATATGAGATCAACTGATACCATCTCATTTCCCACCTAGAAATTTGAACTTTCAACACTGCTCCTCTAGCAGCATACGAGACCTCCACCTAATCTATTTCCATTGCCCACCTGGAAACTTGAAAGTCCAATTTTGCCCACCTGGCAGTATAAATTTCCATTGTTGTCCTTCTAACAGTCTATGATATCCTCCAATGATCTCATTTCATTACCCACCCGGAAATATGAAAATCCATCTCTACTCTCATGGCAGTTTATGAGATCTTCATCTAATCTAACCTCCTCCTCATCACTGAGGTGTCTCCTAATTTCTGGTTCACGGACGTAAACCACTTCTTCCTCTGTGTCACTGACGTTTTCGACATACCTCAACCACCTCTTTAACAACTGTTGTTTACCTCTAGCCAACAATCTCTTGACTGACCACTTCACCTTGTTCTTCATGGGCCACTCATATACCCAATGTGCTTTAGCATCTCGTTTCATTTTTAATGTCATCTGCTCCATCCTTGCTCTTATCTCACTAAGCTCCATATCCATCTATGGATTTCTGTTCTTCTTGCAGTATTTTCTTCGACCATGTCCATGGCCTTCAGTAGCCATTTTCACCTTCTACCTACCCTCTTGGAAAGCTTATGGATCAGTCTATACCCAAGATCATCCCCATCTTCTCTTATAGCTCACCCGCCTGTTTAAATTTTTGCTGCTACTGTACGCATACAACAACTTCCTTACAGAGCATCAATACCCTTCTCCTTCACCTGCTGTCTATAGGAAAATTCTTGTTTGTGATACCATCTGATGTTATCAGGTCACCTCCTTTCATCATCTCTCTCTTTTCCTGTTGTCTGCAAACAAAATTATGGCCTCCTCCTCTTTCTCTTTCGCTTGAAATCTACAAATGAAATTCAAGCTCAGTCTCATTTTGCCTGAAATCTAGAGACAAAAATATCATCTCTAATACCACCTATTATCATAGTATCTCCTTTCACCATCTCACCCTTTACCTGTTGTATGCAAGAAAAAACTTAGCTCTGATACCACTTGGTATCATACCCCCTTCCCTCATGGGGTTGCACGACCTCCCGGTCTCTAGATATTTCCTTCTTCTAAGTTAGATCGACTCTTTGGGCTCATAATCAAACCCAAAACAAATATACACATGTCCCTTTTTCCTCTTTAGGCGTAGGTCCTGTGAATACTCACACCCTCTAGCGCTCTTCAATTTTTGGGCGTTAGCTCCTTTACACTAGCCTCTTCCTTCAATATGTCCCTAGGCTATAACCTTTTAAAACTATATGATTGCAGGCACGGGAAAGAGTGGTTTAGACCAACCCACTTTTTGCCCCACAATTCACCTCCAGCTGCCACGTATCCCTTCATCAAAAAAATGGTTGAAATTGTAGGCCGCTCAAGAAATATTATCTTTTGATCTTGTCCTAGCCCCGCAATTCTTCCCCACCGTCGATCTTCAACCTCTTGGCGCTACTTCTCGATCAATGACTATTATGGAATCTTTACCTGTCTCTAGCCAACTATCCAATCAATGACTTCTTCTCCCTTCACACATGATCTCATACCTTCATGATCTGTCGCCACGTCACTCCCCTCTAAATCAGCAGTTGTCCTTGATTCCGGCTTTCTGGCCTTTGGGATTTTTTACTCTCAAACTTTCGCTTCCTCTGTATCGCAATATTTTGGAGTGGAAGATCTGTTGCTAGATGTCTCCCTAAACCTATTGCTAGGATTCCTTCCGTGAATCTATCCTTCGGGGATCTCGATTCTCAAATTCTTGCCTCTACTGATTGGGTATCTCCTGGAGTGGAATATATGTTGACGCGTGTCTCCCCAATCAATGGTTATGCTCCTACTTTGGGACTTTGGCCTCCTCAATCAGATCGACGGTCCTTCCGCTCCCTCCTCGATCAACGATCAAAATATTCTCCAGGTCTTCAAACCTATCCTTCCTCCGCTTTCCTCCAAATTCCTATATCTGGCACCGCATGTCCTCCTTTTCATCAATGACTCTCATCGTTTCTAGGATTTCGGCCTTCGACGTTCTCAAATCTCAACAACCAAAAATCTCCGAAGTGAAATCTTCTAGAGTGCTAGATCATTTAACACCTATCCTCTCTTGATCCAACAGTTGTTCAATGGCTGTCTAACGGAGTGAATATTCATCCTCCACATGTCCCTTCGTAGATCAACGATCCATGTGCTCATTGTGGGATCAACGACCCTTAACCAATTCATCCTTCACTGCTTCAAAACTTTTCAAAACTTCTTTCCATAAAAACCCTGAAGTGGAATACTCTGAATTCAATGATCTGGTGACACCTATCCTCTTCCAGATCGATGAATATCGTTCTCTTCAGTTGTTCAGGATTCTGCGATTTCAAACCTTTCTCCTTTGCATTCTCCCGTAGTGATTTCACCCAAAATTCACGATCTCTCGCCATGTGCCCTCCTAGATATAACAATCCATGTTTTCTTCAGCTCTTCATGCTTCATCGATATCAGTTATCAATTGAAACCTCGCTACAAATTACATGGATCTCATGATCTGTTGACAAGTGTCCCTTTACATATCAACAACTCTTATCCCTTCATCTCTTCAAGCTTCATGTGTTTCAACCTTCTCTACGCTTGTTCCTCCCAGAGCACCTTAACCCGAAGTTGATGGATTTCCACTACGCATCCTCCCAAATGATGGAAGGTCCCAAATGACTTCGGGACTTCGTGAATTTTGCAAGTCCACCCTCCTGCATGTACACAAATTGTTAAATATCATGCACCTTCTCATGATAACATGATGGTTGATCCTTTGCGCTAAGATCCAATGCTTGAGATCTGTTTCATCCTCTGCGCTTCCTTATGTCACTAGACATTGATCTAATGGTCTAGGATCCTTTCACACAACCAATCTAACAGTTTTTTTTGCTCCTCCACCTGAGCTTCCACCTTCTCCCAACTTAGAATATTTTGAAAGTGTTCAAACCATTTTTTGGCCTTTGAACTTTCTCCCATGAACCCAAACGCTATCTCTCCTGAGATTTTGGACTTGGCATAAGTCTGTCTCTTATGATATCTTTGCGTTATCTCTTCTGAGATTTAGGACTTAGAATAATTCCGTCACCCACGCACTCCTTGTGTTATTACTTATGATCTTGATCTCCTCAAATATTTTGATCTCCCATGCACTCCTTATGTTTCTAGGATATAGTCAAACTCAGATCCGAAGGATTTATTGAAAATAAATACTTCTCTCCCTCTTGGCATTCCCCTTGCTTGATACACACCTTGTAGAGCTGCTTCTATAGAGTATTCAATAACTCTATTCTTTCTGAAATCAACACAGAGTTCTTCCTGTGCACACTTGCACTCGCTCAATGCCCGCTTGGCAGATCTCTACAGAGTTCTTAGTAACTCTTCTTCTCTTGGAACTCGACAAAGAGTTATTCATGTCCACTCCTTACACTTCTGTTAATGAAGGTTCAACGATATCCCTCCTGATCTTTCCTTGAGGTTAACTCACCTCTGTCAACGCACTCCTTGTGGACCGTGTGCACTCCTTCCACTTGAAAACTCTAAGATGAGAAACAATTGAAACTCATGCAATACTTCACAAGTTCATACATTCAAACATGAATGACATATAAAAGCATAACAATGAATACAAATACATAAACACACCATATATAGGAAAAACTGCTTTTCTATTATCTCTATGTGTCTATCCAGATGTTTACAAAAATTGGACTGCAACAGAGTCCCAGTTCTCTCAAGATCTCTCTCAGAACTATTCTACCTCCGAAGTCTCCTAAGACTCTCTACCTAATATCTCTCTCTCAAGTCTCCTAATTACAAAAGAGGGCTCTACGAGCTTATCCTCTTCACCACCTTAGTGCTATCACTATCTCAGTTACGACACCATACTCCTATGGCTCATTCCATAAATGAACTTCTAGACCTGACTATGATCTAGACCTAATATAGGAAACCATTTAAGGAAACCCTATCCACTACCTGTACAAAGGTATGGCCTAGCTCTTACAGCCTTACAACACGAAAATTAGTATTGAATCATATTTCAAATTTTTAAAATGGGAGGGTATGTGCCTCTCTCTTTCTCCATTACGCATCTGTGTGTTGGCATGCTGGCACATTTGCTGAGGTGGCACAATTCTCCTACATCACCATGTATCAACTATGTACCACAACATGTGGATCAACGATGTGCAAACACCTTTACCAAACCATGCATTAACCATGCACCAACACCTATGCCAAACCATGCATCAACCATGCACAATAAATTATACCATATGACTCAACCATCAATCACATACATCAACACCATACCAAGTATCAGTCTTGTACCATGTATCAACCATGTACATCAAAAATGTACATCAACACCTATACCATACCATGTATCAACAATATATCTCAACCATATACGATATCACTCAATCATACCATGGACCATGTACCATAGGATATCATCAATGAAGTTTCTCAACAAAGTACCAAACAACCAATATCATATACAAAGTATATGCCTCAACCATGCACCTAATATGTGCCTCAAACATGTGCCAATGCCTCAACAATGTACTAAATAATTTCCTTAAGCATGCACCATAACATCATCAACATGTAACTCGAAAAACATGCATATAAACATATGTGTAACTCTATAACAGACCTAGTGTATGTGACGAAATACATGCAGACGTTCCTCAAATTTAGAAACAAGAGAATAGAATCTTCATCAAACTTTACCTTAGTCTCATGGGACTAGTTTTTGGATTAATCACAAGATCTAACTTTGAACAAGAATAACTCCATACATGTAGTGAATAAATGCTTGAAACTTGTACACAATATTATTCAATATATTATACGCAATTGCTCCTATTTTCACTGCTTCGAACATCCTATAAAAGGGGTTATAGCAGAAATGGAAGACCTTGTTGAATTATGGTTTATTCTAGAGAGAGAAATTATAGAGCATTCCACGCACGAAATATTTGATATCTATATATGAAAATCATACACAACATACTATGAACTTTATTATATCT
>JASDQU010107540.1:39922-61874 GCA_032191745.1 Picea mariana
CTTTTCGTTGGAAAATAATTTGGGAAAAAAACTGTAAGATATCACTACCGGCCGAAAAGTTCAGGCTTCCTGGAAATAAAGGAGGTCTTGTCCACTTTCTCTTTGTTGCGTATTAAATGTTAGTGGATTTTGATAATCAACTAAACTTGTAAAAAATGTACATAAATAAGGTTAGTTCTAAATATTGTTGAAATTCGCTCTTTATGATGTTCAGAAAAATGCCATACCGCGGAGCCTCCTGAAACGAATAGGGCAATCACACTGCGCTCCTCTAATTTTTCCAGTATCAACTGTTATGGAAACATTCAATCTTGTTACTACAAACCGAGAGGAGTGTTTCAGTATTTTGGACGAAATATACAGACTGGATAAATATATTAAGCAGCTGAAAGAACTGCCTCAATTGAAGGAAGAAATGGAAGATTTAATTCAAAAAGCACTACAGATGATAGTTGAGGCTACTATCATGTGCGGCTTTCAAATTAATCACTCTATGTTTTCCAGAAAAGTACTGAACGATCTCATGAGCACTTTTATGTTTCAATTACAACCCTTTTATCAAGTCATCCAGTAAAACTAAGTTTGTTTCGGGAGTTGTACTCATTTCAGGTTTTTTTTAGCGTCCTCAAAAAAGGAAAGGCTGCTTAAATTTTAACAAGAGTTAGAATTAGCACAGCCATACATAATTGTGGCTGATCAACCCCCAAAAACTTATAAGATGAAAAGAATTTTAAAAGAATATATTAAATTTTATTATTGATTAACAAATAAATGGTTGAGCTTCATTTATTTGGTGTTAATATTTTAATTTCTGTTAATCACTTAGGTCGCAATCAGTTAGCTATCAAAGTAATTTTTAAATATAATTAGGTAAATGTTAAAAAGTAAACACATAAACGGATGTCTTTATAATAGCTTTATAATAGCTAGGAAGTTAATGATTGAAATCACAGCCATTTATTTTGTGTGACTACTAAGAATATTCCAGCCATATTTAATCTCGTCCATAAAAAACTTATTAAGCACTAAACCCCTATTAAATCTGCCCATTGTCAATAGGTATTAGCCTTTTGACATAAAAAATCTACAACGATATAAAAAACCAATTCAATAATATGTATGTGTATCTACCTACACCACTGGAGTGAAAATATCATGATTATGCAGGTATATTGTGACATATTGCGACTACAATTTGGTTTTATACAAATATGAATATTATTTTAAGGTTTTGGAAGCGTTTGTGATATGCTTACAATGGTTAAACAGTTGGAATTGAAGAATACTTTTAATTTCGTCTTTGAGATCTTTTACACGCTAACAAGAACACACATAACTTCCACGAAAATTGTTTAAGTAGCAATTTTTTTTAAGTAGGGCTTTCGCTCTTTCATTCACTGAATTCACATCGGCTTCAACTTCATTTTCAGATTCTGATTTTGCATAGATTACAAGTTACAATGGTGTCGGCATTCACACAAGCTATCTATCTTAGTCGCTCATCCACAGCCAACCAAGTTTTCACTGGTCTCCATGAGACAGGCTCTAAGGTTCTCTCGACTGAAAGGGAGAAAGTGGGAGCAATCATTAGGAGATATTCTAATTGTATGGATACCAAAGCCAGCGAGGAGTTAATATAGCACTACATATCAGGTATAGAGTACAGTTAGATCAGGTAGACCAGTTTATATCTAACGAGGTATAATAAATCTAATACATAGTTTACTTTTTCATAGTTTATCTATTAGTATTTTACTTTAGCATACTTTTGCCTGGCGCTGTGATTGCATATAGTGATCTTCTGTGGCAGGAGAATAATAATAGGGATAGGTTTTTTTTCTATTTCATCTTTGAGATCTTCTTTTACATGTTAACAAAAACACACATAACTTCGGTAAAGAAAATTTGTTTAAGTAGCAAAATTTTTTAAATAGCACTTTCTCTCTTTCATTCATTGATTTCACATCCGCTTCAACTTCATTTTCAGACTCCGATTTTGCATAGATTACAAATTACAATGGCGTCAGCATTCACACAAGTTGTCTATCTTAGTCGCTCATCCACATCCAACCAAGTCTTCACTGGTCTCCATGAGACACGCTATAAGGTTCTCCCGTCTGAAAGGGGGAAAGTGGGAGCAATTATCAGGATCCCTAAGGTCATAGATATTCTAATTGTAAGGCTATGAGCACCAGTGAGAATCTAATCTCAGGAGGTTCTGACCTGAGGGCTTAATTATATACAGTAAAGAGAAAAAGAGTTGCATAGATTCGGATTAAATTTATAGTTGCATACATTAAATGATTTACAAGTGCATAACATGACACTTGTAGTTGCATGTAACTTGAATGATTTACAGGTGCATAGCAGGAGTACATGGTTCCTCAAAAAATAGGTTCCTCCAAAAATAAAGAGCAGGTGTCTTTCCATTTGCTCCAATATGGATTTGTTCCTTAGGGTCAGTGATTTGAAAAAAATATTGTTGAGCCAAATGCAGGGTTGTATATAATGTAGTGTTGTATAGAAGGTGGAGAAGGTGGTCAAGGTGGTCTCAGGCGAAGGCGGTGGAGATGGTGGCCGGTGGAGACAGTGGCTGCAAGTTGCGAAGGCGGTGGCAGCAAGTCGTGAAGGCAGTGGATGTTGAAGTAGTGGCTTTAATGAAAGAACAACATTTACTAAGCATCAAGATCAAGATCATTTTTCATAATATAGTTTGAAGCCCGTAAAGCCTTGGTAGACTTGTTTTCATATTAGATTAAATCCCTAAACCAGGTGGTGGTGCTCTCTAAAGATATTAGCCATTGCAACTCCGCAACATCTACAAAATAATCATTTGCAATTAGTGAAATATTTAAAGACTTGAAATAAAGGTACATAAAATATAGTTATAGTTATCTAAGAATGTAATTCAATGAGACTCCGAACATGTTAAAATTTAGGATAAATTAAATTATGTGAAAATTCGGCCGCAAGAAGAGTATGAATTCGTTAACCATTTTTATGCTTTATAAAAAATAATTTTAAATATTTAAAAAAATAAAAGATAATTTTAAATGTTTAAAAAAATAATTAATTTGTATGTCTTATATACAACATTTAACAAATGCAAAATATATTTAGTAAAGTTAACTAATTGACACTCAAAACTCTATCGAACACTAGAGTCCCTGTTTGCCTTCGGCAAGGACTAATAAATAAAGTTACATACAAATATCAAAATAACATATATTTTTTAAACAATAACACAAACATGTTTCATTGTTCTTCATTATGTTTCTATCTGCATGCTTGGATAATATATTAAGATTGAAGTATATATGGGAGATTATTACCACTGGGAGTATCATAAAAGGTACAACCTCTTTTCAAAAGTTTTAATGAATCCTGTTTGAATTTAAAATTTAAAATATTTTTTATTAATAACTTTTAATATATTTTAAATTTAAGACTAAAATATATGAGATTTTTACACAAAGCATTTTTTAGGGAGAGTTTTTTCTATTTTTTTTAGTTTGTCCGCAATCAATTAAACATTGCCACCTACCAATTAAATATTGCCACCTATTGACACATTGCCACTTATTGACACATTTTGTACTCAATTAAACACTGCCACGTACACTTAAAAGACACAAAGCAATAGATCTTCTTAAGTTTGCCAATCTCGACAATATCGTAGTCCTTCTTAGCTGCTTCCAGGATGAGATTTTATTGCGTATTCAATTGCATCAGGTAGATTTAAATGTGTTGTAAGGAGTTATAAATGCTGACAAATTATGACGGCACCGCACCCTCACCGGAGCACGATTGCCTCTTCCAAGACCCTCTTTATCTCAGCCCGAAGAGTGCCAATGCTCTCCTATCTTCCTATCGGAAGATCTGCGCCCACAGTTACTTCAAGTGGCTTCCTCTTTTTCTGCACTTGGAGGATCGGAACTTCACAGCTTCGCGAGTTCACAGATGCTCAATATCCTCTCGAGTCCCTGAGACCCGATGTATCAGCCTCGCTGACTTTCTCCCTCCACTGTTGAGACTTTGCTTTATCGCGTCTCGCCACTCACGACACCAAGAGCTCGAGTTTCCAAACCCCAACACATGAAACACCGAAATGCCGAGCTCGCGATCTCTCTCCCTCGGAGCTTTGCCTCTCAAGAGACCAAATGACTCCTCCCTCGACTTCCGAGGCCCGAGACACCGAACCTCTGATATTTTGCACCACCTGTCTCTAACTATCACCGGTGGCCCACACTACCTCCTCAGTTGTCGGAAGGTCGCACCTCGCACTCTCGCGACTTTCGTTACATATGGTTGGAGTCTTACCTCATGAATTTCCCGATATGCCGATCCACGAGTAAAACCAATGGTCCTCGTGATTCCGATCAACGCTCCTGCCCTTCCGATCTTTGAACTTCTTCTGCTCCTACACTATAGCCTTATTACACCTCCGCAAGATCTAATGGCCCTCGTGGCTTCGCGAAAGCTCCCTGGAGAATTTCGTCCATCTATTTCTTCCTTATCAATCCACGAAACGACAAGCCGTTCTTCCATAAAACTCGTCACCTTGCGAGCAAACCTGCAACTTTCCCTGCAAGCCTTCCAAGCACAAGTTGTCTACTCCGCCCTTCGACGAACTTGAAGGTCTATCCTTCCTGAGCTTCGATGACTTCAATTCCCTCAGGAAGAAGTTCTTGCATGCACTCCTTGCGGCAAAATCTTCAAACATGACTAAGTGATGAAGATTTCGATCCTGGGCACCCCTGCAGTAGAAATCTTTCAATCCCTTTGCTCAGAATCGAAAATCTAAGTCTTCGCCTAGCTTGCGCACTCCTTGCATGGCTCCGGTGCCAAATCTGCACTTCTGAGAACTTAAAACAAAAGTTATCCCAACTTGAACCCTGCAGTCACGCACTCCTTGTGGACAAATTCAACTGCACCCCTTGCAAGAATTCTCTAGTTCAAGATAGAGAAACAATTGAAACTAACTCCTTGTTCTCTGAGACTTCACTTCAACCATGAAATCACATACACAACATATAAAATAAAATGTATGGCAAGAAGCAAATATTCATGAGCATAATATCATCATTACATAGAGAATAACACAACCATGGAATTGAATCAAAGATTTTCTATTAATTCAATATCTGTACATGGAAGCTCTGCATACACTTCTCTGCTGCTCTTCTCTTCTGCTTCATAATGTTACAATGTACAAAGGAGGGTGTCTATATACGTTCTCCCTCTCAAACTCTAAAGCTATCAAATCTACAATTAAATGTTCTATCTACTTTACATTAACTATATTAAATGCCTCATCTACCTAAGGACAAGAGCTATCCGCTCAAGGTCCATTTACAATGTACAAGTGCGCTTCATTAAATCCTCACATTAATGTTTGGCGCAACAAATATCAAGGTGTTTCAAAATTTGTGCTGGCTCTGTCCAGCTGTCTTCCACTCCACGCTGGCTCACTTGATGAGTGAGTGATGCTCCTGCATCAAATTACCTTGGGACCTTTTGGATTTTATTCAAGTATTTTAGACCGATTTTGCTCAAAATCCTAGAAGAATGGTTGGAATAAGAGATTTAAGTTGTTAGGAATGTAGAATATGTTGCATCGATTTATGCAATAAAAAATAATTGAAATTAAAAAATACGCCTTAGCTCGCTGGAACTTGATGATTCATTCAGAAAAACTTGATAAGACCGACCATGGTCGTCTATGAATTCAACACCACTTTCCCTCGACTTTTGAGAGGATCCCTACTTCGTTTCTACATGATCCAATCCATACTCAAAACACTAAATCTATATTTACGGATCTGGATATCAATCTATTAGTCCAATCTTTAATATAAATGATTTTGAAACTATGTAAACAATATTGCCAACGAATATTGTGAAATGTTAGTTATGTGTAGGATAAATATAAAATGTAGAAACAATGTAATATGTTTGAATGAATTATCTTATGCTAGAGAGTTGAAGAGAACCCTACTGATGGTAGCATTGAGAAGGACTACGATATTGTCAAGATTGGCAGACTTGATAAGATCTGTTGCTGTGTGTCTTTTTTCATTATTTTCGAAGGTGGAGGTGCTCATCTTGGTTCGCTCTAGATGATCCAAGGTATATCCATTGTATGGAAGAACCCATGCTTCCAGGGGGCCATATATGATAGACGATTACCAAGGTGAGAGTTGATGTGGTTTGAAGGCATTTTGCTTCTCCACTCATTCATACGACTCCTCTACAGGTCCCTCGTCCCATCCCATATTACTAACATATTCGGAACTAGCCCTGCTATAGAAACCGACATTGATAACAGTTTTTCCTCCAAGGACTCTCGCTCTAGCCGAAGTCACTCCATCTTCTGAAATAAACATTTGCATTGGTGAAGAGTAATTGTCGGACTCAAGCAATACCTTTCCATATGCATCGGCATTCTGGATGTCGGGATTTCCACAAGGAGATCCTCCCCTCTCTAGTACCAAAACTAAATACCTAGAAGAGAGTGTTGAGGCCAAGGGGCAGTTGGCTGCTCCTCCTCCAACCACAATGTAATCGTATCTTCTTGCACTTTCTCTCTCTATAGAAAGTGTTTTGTTTAGTTCATTCATGCTCTGTTTTCGGGCTAACTATGGATGCCTCTTTGGTATGCATTTCAGTGAAAAGGGACAGTTTAAGGCATGGGGCTAGTGGTAGCTGATGAATACTGAGCGAGCGTAGGAGCGTAGGTCCATATTCAGATCATGCTAACTATCCATTTGGACATCATGGTTCATGGAGTTAGCAATGTGTCAATTGAGTGTTATTGTGGTGAAGATGTATATTCTTTTTCCCCGGTGCTTTCACAATACACCTCACACCTCCTCACATAGGTTTAGACTTAGCGACCTTACATATAATTCCCTCACCCACGACTCAAAAAATCTTTTTTTTTTGTTTTTTATATATTAAATTTATTTTTTTATTATTTAAATATATATTTAATTTAATATATATATAAATTTGATTTAGAATTTTTAAAATTTTTGATATATATTGTTGTCATAATGTCCAATAATAATTATAAATGACATATTTAATGATATATAAATAATATCTTAAATTTGGTTTCTATGTGAATTGAAAAGTTCTAGTTTGTATAATAAATTTAACATGACAAGATTTAAACTTTGATTTCTTATTTTTTAAAATTTAGGAAATGGTTGAAGTTCGTTATAATGATTTGATATTGATAATTTTGTAAAGATTTTTCTTAGAAAAAATCAAGATTCATGAACTCATTTCAATATGCACAATAAATTCACCCCATAGGCAAATTAATTTCACATTGGAAAACATATTTACTTTCACATTGGAAAATATATGCTTTCTTTTTAATATTTTTTATCAATTTTCTCTAAAAATTGGTTAAATATTGTTGGAACTTAGATTAAAGTGGTGGATCTCTATAATCCAAGTCCTCCATGAGTTTTTCAGAAGCTGAATCCATTTATGCATTCAACAATGTAATTTACACAACAGAAAAATGTGTGATTTCACTTAGATTTATATTTCTTAATTCCTGTGAAAAAACACATGAACACCTTGTTTTTTAACTATTATATATATATATATATATAACTTGTTCAAATGAAACTTGGCAACTTGGTTATTATGACTCTAAATTAGGAAAGGAAAATAGTCTTTTAAAATCTTTTTAGATTATACAAAAAAAAAAAATAGTGAGTTATGTTTAGCTTGATCTAGAATAGAGGGAAATTATTCAATTGGAATAAGTTAAAAGAGGGTCTAAGTTTTAACCCTCTTCATTCTTTTAGAAATGGGGTTCATAATTTCTTCATTAGTGCCATAATATATTAATCTTCGAATTCTATTGGAGTTACCTTCCCACTTTCCTTCGAGCTACCTTCCCATATACTAGGCAAATAATTTATGCTCCAACTACATGTACCAACTTATGTTCCCTAAATGTGATATATATACCCTTCAACATTAAATAATATTTTATCTATTTATTTATATCATGAAATATATTTTGATAGATTTACATTTAAAAATCAATTCTCTTATCATTTCCATGTTGTTTCATTCACTAGCATAAAAAAACTATATTTTATTCTATATGTTTTTATCATGTTCACAATGTTAAATATACTTTATATAAATTCAAATATTATTTTATTTTATTATATCAAATGTTGATATGGTAAAATTTCTTACATTAATTTTATATATGTTTAATCTATACATTCTTATTTGTGTTCAAACTTTTCAATATTCACAAAAATCAACATGGAATGTAAATAGTCATTATTTTATTCGTCTTTATTAGATTGAGCATTTGACACTCCTACTGAAACTCGGAATTTAATGGGTGAGAAATGTTATCTTAAGTCATGAGTAAGGGTTGTGTGGACTTATGAAGCCCCCCTTACACATCCTATGTTGAATGGTAGACCGACAATGGACATTTCCTTGACCGCATTTAACGAGGGACCCACCATCAATCATATAAATTATTATCCATATTAGGTTATATATTTTAATATGAATTTGGTCACATTAAATATTTATAAACATTACCAACACTATTAGGTTATTTTTGTTACTTTAGTAAACCTATGAATATTTTTTCCACTCCATCTCAACTTCATTCCATCATATTTCTATTTACACATTAATTCTTTCCATTTTTCTATTTACACATTAAACATATTTTTTATATCAATTACTTTTTATATTCTTTATTGTTTTTATTGAACTTGTTTATATTCTTTTGAAACTATGGACTGTAATAACACTTTTTTTGCATTTCCAAGAAAAAACTAACTATGATGTTTGCATTCTCTTAAGAGTATTTCAGATAGACACCTTCTCATTGCAAAATCACTAGCATACATAGCAATGGAGAATGCACTAGAATGACATACACTTTGCATTCGACATTTTTTTTATGACTTCCAACAACATAGAACATAATTTCAAATCTGTGTTATTCATCCTGACAGGCAGAACCTTCCAAGACCAGAGTTGAAAGAAGAACTTGCTAAAACATTTAGTATTTCTGATACACAAACAATATTCATCTCTTCTTTTCATACAATCGGCTCATTCTCTAAAGGCTTTGGAATTATCTATGATAGTGTGCAAGACATATTGCAACATAAACCAAAACATCGATTAGCTCAAAATGGTCTTAAAGCTCATGTTGACAGGTCTACTAAAGAAAGTACAAGTAGAGAGAAAACAAATTGTGGTATTAAAAGCATACCAACAAAAACCCATTAAAGGGATAGTTGAAGGCGATGAAAGGTCTATATTAACACTCATGTTGAGAGATCTAGAAAAAAAAACAATGCATAGTTGAAGGCAATGATTATTTCTAAATTCTACACATAACTATATTCTATTACGTCACTTTGTTTTTATATAACATGATATTCCTACTTGTAAGCATGTCTACATCCCTCATATACAGATTTTAATTTTATGTGAATAATAATAATGAAAATCATTTTTATGTAGATTGTATGTGAACAACATTTTAAAAAAATAATAAAAAAAAAAACATTGTTTATTCCTTCTTAAATGACTTTCCTTACATAAAAAGATATATTGACATTTTTAGGTTTTACATTTCCTCTCCTACTATGTCATGCTTTTTTTTCCTATCAGCTCATGTTTATTCCTTCTTAATCACTACAAAAGTACATACATTTTTTTTTAAAATAATTACAACCATACATCAACGAATTTGTTGATACTTTAACACGTGTTTTTCCTCTACTCACATATGTATTATCCTTTAATTCCATTTGTATCCATTATATTTTACTTACTACATTCCTTGATTGTTTTTTTCTTATGTGGTATTTCAGTTCCCTTGTACTTCCACTTTTAAAAAACAATATCAAAGGTATGACATCTGCTTTGACAACAAACTCACTTAAAAGGATTGGAAATGTAGAGCTTATTTCCAGTCCTATTATACAACTTGTGGACTTCAAATTAACATTAGAAGAAAGTTACTCAGTAGTCCTATCTGATGGAGCCAACACATTACGAAGCTTATTTTCCTCAACACTTGGTCACTATTTTATGTCATCTCTAATAAAAAAAAGGGTCCTTGGTTGAACTACATGACTTCACTTGTACATCTATCTAAGACAACAAGTATGCCTTCACTTTACCTTCTTCACATGGCTCAAGATTAGCTATAGTTTATACAATTTTTATCTTGATTTTCCCTATACACATTACTTTAACTCTTACATGCATCACACACCAACCACAATTTACATTCCCTGCTATGCTACCAATAATGCAAGTGCTAATTTTACATTGTTTATACTCTTTATGCAGGATTCTTATAGTACATGAAATCCAATTGAATATTTTTCAAACAAACATTGTCAATTCACCAACATTGATAGGAGATATAATTTCTTCTACAAAACGACCATTAGAACCTCCTAATACACCCCCAAAAATTACACCTATTGTAGCTTTGCATGCATTCGTAAAGGATTGGACTCTAAAAGTCAGAGTACTTTCAAAAACTGATCTATTGATGCAGGAGCATCATCAGAAGCAAGCAAGCATGGAGGCAAAAGACAAATGGAACACGCGGACCACATTTTTGGCACATGTTGAAAATTTTGGAATTGTTTTGAAAGTTTGGACGCGCAGACATTAATGTAATAGTTAAGATAGTGCATACTTCCATATTGTAAAACAAATCTTGAGCGATCCACTCTCATATGTAAGGTGTAGAGGCATTTATAAGTAGTTAATCTAAGTAGGTAGATTTAAATTCTAGATTAGATAGTTTTAGAAGCTAGAGGGAAAATGGCTATAGACACCCTCATCTTGTACCATTTGTAACAGGATCAATTGTATCAATAGAGCATAGAAGAGAAGAATCCATGTACAGAAGTTCTGAGGTTAATATACAAATCTTTGATTCAGACTCATGGTGTTCTTATGCTTTTTGTATGTACATGTTGAATGCTATGTTTATGGTTGTTTTACTCTTTCCATTGTACATTTTCTTTTATGATATGTATGTATGATTTCATGTTAAGTGTTTGAAGTCTGAGAGAGTGATAGAGTAAGGAAATGAGTTTCAATTGTTTCTCTTCTTGATTTAGAGTTTCTATAAGGAGTTAAGTGAAGTGTCTGCAAGGAGTGTGTTGATGGGTTCAGAGTTCATCTCTGAAGGCTCAGGAGGGATACCCTTGTTCTCATTTTTCACAGGGGTGCAAGATAGGCACATAAGATGTGCAAGGTGTGCGCAGGCTGGTCAAGACCTTAGAACCTATGGACTAAGGCTGAGATATTGGAGGACTGTTGTTGCAGAGTTGCACAAAGTCAATGGATTCAGATATTCAGACATATTCGAAGAGGTGCCGCAAGGAGTGCGAGCAAAAAAATCTATTAGGAGATTTGAGTTTGGAAAAGGAAGCTCAGGAGGATTCACGCCTTCAAGGTGTTCAAGAGGAGACAGGGAAATTTGGTCACCATGTAGAGAAAAGGTTCAAGAGGAGGATTGCAGGGTCAAATTAGAACTAGAGGTCTTTGAAGAAGAAGTTTGAATGGTCGGAATTCTCTGAGGAGAATTCTCGAAATAGCGAGAACCATAGGATCTACAGAAGATGCAAGGAGGATAAGGGTCGTTGATCTTGACTTATTGGGATTCCACATCATTTCAGTAGTTCGGGGTTTGAAAGTTCGAAGTGTAAGCAAAAATTCTTGGTTGATCAAATCCTCGAAGCATGAAAAGGAGGTTTTCGTGTGTGGAAGTAAGAGGAAGAAAGTATAAGTGTTTCGAAGTTTAGGAAACCAGGGATCATAGTGACATAAGGTTGGGGTCGAGAGTTTCAAACTTTCGATACCTAGAAACCCGAAGCAAGCAGAAGGAGACACGTGGAAGGACAGGAGACTTCCTGTCGAGGATCGCAAAAGCAGAGGAGAAGAGATACCATTTCGGTATTTCAGGACTTCGAACATCGGAGGACAGAGGGGACAGAGAATTCGATCCTTATCATATCGAACTCCTGGTACGTGAAGGTCCGAAAGGATTTCAGGAGACTTCATTTCATCATTTCGGGGTTTGGAGGTTCGAGAGCCCTAAAGACATAGCGAAAGCACATTTCGGTGGTTGAAACCACGAAATGTGAAAGATAAAGGGAAGGTCAGGACATGTGCATTTCGGTAAATCGAAAGTTGGAAGTTCAGGACTCCAAGGGTCGAGAGTAGAGTTTCACGTCATCGCAACTCTCAAATTCATGAAAGCCGAAATTGACATCAGGAAAGGCCAAGTGTTAGTATTTCGGGCTTTGAAGGTCGAAGAGGTAAGGTGTTTGAGCATGGGATTCGCGAAATCGCGAAATCTGGTATCCAGAAATAAAAAAGGAGTTACGTCAAGGTTTTTTGTGGGTGTTGATTTCCCGAAAGGGAAACAAAAGAGCCAATCGAGCTCTTAGGGGCTGAAAAGGAAAGATCATGTGCGTATTCCGATCTGCGGGTCTGGGGGTCTACGTCAGTTGTGGTATCAGAGCTTAGAAATATTTCTTTGCTTTCTGTAGTAGGGAAAAGAGGAATTTTACAGCCATGCCACCAAGAAGAAGAGATAAGCAAATACCTAACCCACCAGAGGAAAGGGAATTTCCAAGAAGAAGAAGATATAGACAATTACCTGATCTGGTAAGGGAAAGAGAAATGCGTGAATTACGTGCCAGACTTGATGCCATGGAAATGACATAGAGGCGCACAGTTAACGTTGGGGATATCAACGAATCTGAAAGTGAAAATGAAGCTAGAACCGAGGAAGCTGCAGTCGAAGATGCTGTGGAAGAATGCCTATTCAGGGTTGTTGCAAGGATAGGTGCCAGGGAAAAAATGGAGATTCCCATGTATGAGGGAAACATGGATGTTGAGAAGCTTCTAGACTGGATTAGAGATTTGGATAAATATTTTGACTATGAGGATGTTGAGGAAGACAAGAAGGTCAAACATGTTGTCACAAGACTTAAAGGACATGCAACATCATGGTGGGATGAACTGCAGGCTGACAGACACTACAAATGTAAGTGGAAAATCAAAAGCTGGGATAGAATGGTTGCGAAGATGAAGGCAAAATTCATACCCAAGGATTATCCAATTACTCTATTTCGGAGGATGCAGAATTTGAGGTAGAAATTGATGATAGTGAAAGAATACACTAAAGAGTTCTATAGGATAAACATCAGAGAAAGTCATCGAGAAAGTGATGATGAAAAGGTTGCCAGGTATATGAATGGTCTGCGATATGACGTTCAGGATGAGATGATCATGATGACCATCCGAACGGTGGAATATGATTATCATATGGCTCTGAAAGCTGAAGAGAAGATGAGTTGAAAGCGAGGTCAAAGAGGTCGAGGCAGAAGCCAAGACAGAGGAAAAAAAGTTGCCCAGGACAGGACTCAAAAACCTAAAGAGGAATGGAAGAAACCTCAAACTCAAACTGAGAGAGGTGGAAGCTCACAGAGAGGACAGTATGTGGATATAAATACTTTTCCTCGAACCAGAGGAAGAGGAAAATGTGGAGAAATAAAATGCTTTACTTGTGGAAAGAATGGACACAAATCCTATGAATGTCCATATAATATGAAAGAAGGAGGTGAAACTCACATTGTCGAAGCTCAAAGACGAAATGTTGAGGCAGAAGATGTTGAAGGTGGAAGGTCATTGATGATGAGAAAAGTTCTCTTAACACTAGAGAAGGAGGTGGAGAACCCAATCCAAAGGAATAGACTTTTTTGGACTGCTTGCAAGACCAAAGATAGGGTATGCAAGGTCATCGTGGATAGTGGTAGCACAAACAATCTCATTTCTACAGAGATGATAGAAAAGCTGTAGCTGGAGACTATTGAACATCCAAGCCCATACAGAGTTTCGTGGCTACAAAAAGGACATCAGGTAAATGTCACTAAACAATGTTTAGTTGAATTTAAAATAGGAGGGTATAATGATGAAATACTATGTGATGTCATTCCAATGGATTTTTTTCATCTATTGTTGGGTAGACCATGGCAATATGACAGGAATGTGATTTATGATGGGAGAAAGAACACATACACCTTGGAAAAAAATGGAAGAACTCACATGTTGTTGTCGATTAAGGATAAAGAAGTAAAACCATAGGTGAGCAACAATGTACTTCTCATGAGTGGGAAGGAACTTCTTAAGGAGGATAAGAAGAAGGAAGATACACAATTCATTGTGGTAAGGAAGCCTAGAATTGTTTTAACCATCAAAAGAGTGGATGATTTACCAGAGGAAAATCAACAACTACTAGAAGATTTTGTTGTTATAGTAGTGGACGAACTACCTTGTTCATTGCCACCTATCAGGAGTATAAGTCATCACATCGATCATGCACCTGGAGCTAGTTTACCAAACAAAGCAGTGTATAGATTGACGATGTAGGAGAATGCAGAGGTCAAAAGACAAGTCCAGGATTTAATGGACAAAGGGTTGGTTAGAGAGAGCTTGAGTCCATGTGTTGTTCCAATAGTGCTCAACCCAAAGAAATATGGAGGTTGGAGAATGTGTACAGACTCAAGGGAAATTAACAAGATTACCATCATATATAGATTTCCATTGCCGAGGATGGATGATTTGATGGATTGCTTGAGTGGAGAAAAATTCTTTTCAAAGATTGATTTGAAAAGTGGATATCATCAAATTTGTATGAGAGAAGGTGATGAATGGAAGACAACATTCAAGATGAATGAAGGGCTGTATGAATGTCTTGTTATGCCATTTGGCTTAACAAATGCACCTAGTACTTTCATAAGGTTGATGAATGAAGTCTTGAGGGATTTCATAGGAAAATTCGTCATCACATATCTTGACGATATATTGATTTTTAGCGAGACTGAAGCAGATCACTTGAAGCATTTGGCTATAGTGATGGAAAGATTATAGCACGAGAAGTTTTTGATAAATATGAGGAAATCATCGTTCATAAAGATAGAGCTCATTTATTTGGGGTTCGTTATCTCTGCAAATAAGCTGAAAATGGATCCAGATAAAGTGGAGGTGATTAATAATTGGCCATCGCCAAGAAATATATTTGAAGTTATAAGCTTTCATGGATTGGCTAGTTTCTATAGAAAATTTATTAGAAATTTTAGTGGAATTAGCGCAACGACGATGGATACGGTGAAGAAAAGACATACCTCTTTTCACTGGATAGAAGAAGTAGAGTAAAGTTTCAATTTTTTAAAAAAGAAGATTATTGAACAACCAATTCTGGTGTTGCCAGATTTCAGTAAGACATTTCAGGTCAAATGTGATGCTAGTGGATTTGCAATTGGAGTGGTTTTCAGTCGAGATGACAGACCATTCACATACTTTAGTGAGAAACTAAATGAGGCGAAGGTTAAGTACTACACATATGAACAAGAATTTTATGCGGTCATACAAGCACTAAAGAAGTGGAGACACTATTTGGTTCCTAAAGGGTTCATTTTGTACAGTGATAATCATGCTTTACAATTCGTGACTCAACAGAAAAAGTTAACCAAAAGCATGAAAAATGGGTTGAATACATGCATAATTTCACTTTTGTAATTAAACATATTTTTGGAATTGCTAACAAAGTTGTTGATGCTTTGAGCAGGAAATGTGTGTTGATGTAGGAATTTAGAGTCAAAACTTTAGGTTTTGATAACCTCAGGTACATGTACAGAGATGATCCAAATTTCAAAGAGGTGTATGAAGCATATGAGAATCCAATTCTTAGGGTCAGAAGCTAGTGGACCAAGTATATGATCCAAAACAAATTATTATTCAGGGGCAATCAATTATGTATTCCAAAATGCTCCATGAGGGAGAATTTACTGAAAGAAAAACACAATGGAGGATTGGTCAGACATTTCAGTCATGAAAAAACATTCTCGAAGTTAAATGGCTCATATTTTCGGCCAGGGATGAGGACAGATGTCAAAATATTCATGGATAGATGTAGAATTTGTTAGCACACAAAAGGAAAAAAATAGAACACAGGGTTGTATCAGCCATTACCCATACCTGAGAGACCATGGGATGTAGTGAGCATGGATTTTGTATTGGGGCTGCCAAGGACACAAAGAGGATTTGATTTGATCTTTGTGGTGGTAGATAGATTTTCGAAAAATGGCACATTTCATACCATGCCAGAAAACGAACGACGCAACTCAGATTGCGAACCTATTTTTCAAAGAGGTCGTTAGACTTCACGACTTACCAAGGAGTATAGTTTCAGATCGAGACACCAAGTTTGTGGGACATTTTTGGAGGACTTTATGGAAGAAGCTGGGGACAAGTTTGTCTTTTAGCTTAGCTTATCATCCTCAGATGGATGGGAAAACATAAGTTGTGAATAGAAGCTTGGGAAACTTGCTAAGGAGCCAAGTGACTGAACACCACAGTCAGTGGGATCAAATTTTACCACAGGTGGAATTTGCTTACAATGATTCACATAACAGAAGCACAGGGAAGAGTCCATTTCAGATTGTTTATGGAATGCAACCAAGGGGAGTTCTGAATTGAAAGATTCAGAGAAGAATGAAACTAGAAGTGCTAGTGTAGAGGATTTTGTAGAAGTAATGAAAGAACTTCATAGCCAAGTGAAGTAGCGATTGCAGAACTTGAGCCAAGAGTACAAGCGCAGAGCAGATCAACAGAGGAGAGAACTTCAATTTGAATTTGGTGATATGATTCTGTCACACCTAATAAAGGAAAGGTTCCAAAGGGGAACACATAAAAAACTGAAAATGAAGAAGATTCGACCATGCAAGGTCTTGAAGAAATTTGGGGCAAATGCATATGTGATTGAATTACCCAATGGGATCAGAATTTCATCAATATTCAACATCTCAGATTTGTACCCTTATAGATCTGAAGCAGATGGTGAACAGACAGAGGTTTAGTGAACTAAACAAATGCCTGTAGTTGAAAAGACACAGATGGAAAGTATATTTGACAAGAGAATCAACAAGAGGACTAGGAGAAAAGAGTATTTTGAATACTTGGTCAAGTGGAAGGGACATTAAGTAGAAGATGCCAGCTGGGAGAATGAAACAAAAATTCAGAAACATGGGTAGACCATGCAATAGCTCATGAATAGGAGTCCATTAAAATTTTCAAGTGAGGGAGTATCATGTAGGAGCATCGTCAGAAGCAAGAAAGCATGGAGGTGAAAGATAGATGGAACACTCGCACAACATCTTTGGCACATGTTGAAATGTTTGAATTGTTTTGAAATTTTGGATGCACATACATTAATGTAATAGTTAAGAGAGTGCATACTTCCATATTTTAAAACAAATTTTGAGCGATCTTCTCTCATCTGTAAGGTGTAGAGGCATTTATAGGCAGTTAATGTAAGTAGGTAGATTTAAATTCTAGATTAGACAGTTTTAGGAGCTAGAGGGAAAACGACTATAGACACCCTCATCTTGTATCATTTGTAACATGATCAATTATATCAATAGAACATAGAAGAGAAGAATCCATGTACAAAATTTATGAGGTTAATATACAAATATTTGATTCAGACTCATGGTGTTCTTATGCTTTATGTATGTACATGTTGAATGCTATGTTTATGGTTTTTTTAATCTTTCCATTGTACATTTTCTTTTATGCTATGTATGTATGATTTCATGTTAAGTGTTTGAAGTATAAGAGAGTGAGAGAGTAAGGAAATGGGTTTCAATTGTTTCTCTTCTTGAGTCAGAGTTCCTGCAAGGAGTGCAGTGAAGCATCCCCAAGGAGTGTGTTGACAGGTTTAGAGTTCATCTATGAAGGCTCAAGAGGGATACCCTTGTTCTCATTTTTCGCAGGGGTGCAAGATAGGCACATAAGTCATGCAAGGTGTGTGTAGGTTGTTCGGGACCTTAGAACATATAGACTAAGGCTGAGAGATTGAAGGAATGTTGTTGTAGATTTCCACAATGTCAAGGGATTCAAATATTCAGACATATTCGAAGAGGTGTCGCAAGGAGTGCATGCAAAAAAATCTAGTAGAAGATTTGAGTTTGGAAAAGGAAGCTCAGGAGGATTCGTGCCTTCAAGGTGTTCAAGAGGAGGCAAGGAAATTTCATCACCATGCAGAGGACAGGTTCAAGAGGAGGATTGCAGGGTCAAATTAGAACCAGAGGTCTTTGAAGAAGAAGTTTGGACGGTCAGAATTCTCCGAGGAGAATTCCTGAAATAGAGAGAACTGTAGAATATACTGAAGCTGCAAGGTAGATAAGGGCTATTGATCTTGAATTATTGGGACCTCAAATCATTTCAGTAGTTCGGGGTTCGAAAGTTTGAAGTGTAAGAAAAAATTCTTGGCTGATCAAACCCCCGAAGCACGAAAAGGAGGTTTTCGTGTGTGGAAGTAAGAGGAAGCAAGTATAAGTGTTTTAGAGTTCAGGAAACCGGGGATCATAGTGACATAAGGTTGGGGTTGAGAGTTTCAAACTCCTGATACCCAAAAACCTGAAACAAGGAGAAGGCGACATGTGGAAGGACAGGAGACTTTCTGTCGAGGATCGTGAAAGCAGAGGAGAAGAGATACCATTTTGTTATTTTGGGACTTCGGAGACTGGAAGTCGAAGGAGAAAGAGCATTCGATCCTTAGCATATTGAACGCCCAGTACGCGAAGGTCTGAAAGGATTTCAGTAGATGTCATTTTGGCATTTCAGGGTTCAGACGGTCGGGAGCATGGAAGACGTAGTGAAAGCGCATTTCCGTGATTGAAACCCCGAAATGTGAAAGAGAAAGGGAAGGTCGAGACATGTGCATTTCAGTAAATCGGAAGTTGGAAGTTTGGGACTCCAAGGGGGGTAAAATCATGAATCTGGGTAACACTATCATGACAATCGGGTCTCCAAAATTTCTAGCGACAATTTTTCGGTCGAACAAATGTTTCTTTTGGCCGAAATATTTTTCGACCGAAAATTTTCACGTTAAATTTAACGGTTCCCTAGAAATTCATGTACAATGTTTTTTGGATGAATTGTTTCCCTGTGGTAAGCATATTTTGGCCGAAACATTTATTTTTAACGGATTTCGTTAAAAACTAGGTTTCGACCGAAAGAATATTTCGGTCGAAAACTTGAAAATGAGACTGTTTGCAGGAAATTGCAAATTCTCTCCATCTTACTTCATCTTTGGAGGTAGCGAACTCCTACAAATACTCAAAATTTAGTTTGAGAATTGATACGAACATTTTTAAAATTGAATCTTCTTTCATTGGGTATAATTTGTTTTCATTTTCATTGTTTTTTTCTAATTTTATTTAATTTTATAAAAAAATCACTGCATAATATTTTTAGGTGAGATTATGATTCGGTGAAATGAAAAATACATATCTCTAAAAATACACAACAAAAAATTATGGAAAATTTATATTCATAATTGTTAAACTGTTCTCTTCAAAAGGGTATTTTTAGATTTTACTTTTAAGTAAAAATTAAGATAGATACAGGGTGTAGAAAAACACGTTATAATATAATATTCTAGAAATTATAATATTCATCCGTTAGATTCAAAATTATAGTCATAATAAAATAGATTCTCTGTAGATTGTTGCAGTATATTTCATTTCTTAAAAACTTAAGTTTAATAATAGATACATTGTTGTGGAAAACAATAACTCATTATCATTCCTTTCATGTTTAAGGAACATACTGTTAAACAATTGTCAAATTGACATATCAAATCTTGATTAAAAAAAATTGAAAAATAGTCATTAGAAATATAACAAAATTATTCACAAGTTTTGTTTTTACTATAAAGTGAAATTCTAAATAAAAAAAATATTTTTGTATGCCGGAAGTTGAAGAACTTGTGAAAATACAGTTTTTTTTGTCATAAAACAAGCAAAAGTGTTACCCATCTTCATGATTTTACCCAGGGTCAAGAGTAGAGTTGCATGTCGTCGCAACTCCCGAATTCACGAAAGTTGAAATTGACATCAGGAAAGGCCAAGTGTTAGTATTTCGAGCTTCAGAGGTAAATGAGGTAAGGCGTTCGACCATGGGATTCCTGAAATCGTGAAATCCAGTATCCCGAAATAAAAGAGGAGTTACCTCAAGGTTTGTTGTGGGTGTTGATTTCCCGAAAGGGAAACAAAAGAGCCAATTGAGCTCTCAGGGGCCGAAAAGGAAAGATCCTGTGTGGATTCCAACCTATGGGTCTAGGGGTCTATGTAATCTACACACATTCACCAATGCTAAATGACTTGGCAATGTATTTAACTTGGATGTTATTGATGCAAAAAATGGTGAAATATGCATTACCCTCTTCAACATCTGAGTGACGAATTTCCATCCTTCCATAGACATTGGCAAAATTTACATTATCTCAAAAGGGTACATCAATCTTGCAAGAAAAGAATTCAATCATTTAAAAAATGATTGTCAAATAACTCTAAATACTACCTCAACCATTGCAGTATGTTTAGAGGATGATCATTCAATATCAAACCACAAATTTATGTTCACTCCTATTAATTTGTTACCGACTTTGGTCAACAACTCTAGATTTGATATTATTGGAATTGCTATCTCTATTATCCCTTTAACAACCATCATGAGAAAGAATGGAATAGAGACACATAAGAGAACCCTACAACTAAAAGACATGTTAGGGTATAGTATAGAGGTCACATTACGGGTAGTCTTTTGCAACAAACATAATCTACACCAATATTCTATCTCAAATACATTTCCAATAATCGCTCTAAAACCAGTAAAAGTAACTGACTTTGGTAGGATATCAATTACTACAACCTTCACATCCCAACTTTACATCAATCCTATTCTCAGAGAAGCCCAATATTTGAGAGCCTAGTTTGAGAACCCTTTAACATATATAAATTGTCACTCCTTATCTACACTTGGAGCTTCAAGAGGGCACCCTTCTATTAAAAAACACTTGGTTGACATAGAAAATGAGGGAATTGATAAAGGTCCAAACCCCACATTCATTTTGGTTGAGGAAACTATTGTTTCTTTAAATACAGACAATTGTTGGTATGTTGCATGCCCACTTACATTCAAAGATCAAAAGTGGAAAAAAAAAATCACACCTATCGAAGATGGTGTCTCGAACTATCAAAGGTGCAATTAACATGTTTTTGAATGTGAGTACTACATGTACATTTTCCAGTTCAACATTGAATACCAAACAAGAAAGATCAATGTTACAAAGTTTCAAGAAGTTGTTGAACAATTTATAGGTGTTTCTACAGAGAAGCTATATGAATTTGAATATGAGGGAAATACCAAAAACATCACTAACATATTTGGAAAGTTATTCTTTCATAGCTACTTGTTCAAACTTGTAGTGCATGAAGAAACATTTTCCAATAAAAAAAAAATCAAAAGCATCGTGATTGCATGTGATAAAATTGATCGCATATCAAAGCCAAAAGAGGACATCCTGGTCCCTTAATTGTTGGATAAATAGTGCTTCTGAAGTGTTATGGTTGTTTTTTTCAAACACTAACTTTTCATTTCCCTGCTTTTGTGCATATACATATTATATATAAAAAAATTGTTTTGGATTTTTTTTATATTCGTTATAAGAATTGTATGGAAGAAATCCAACCTATGCATTCACTTAAAACATATTAAAACAAAAATTATTGTTTGTATAACTATTTTAAGAATATGCTTACAAAAACATGCTATCAAACATACAAAATGTGATATCAAGCACTTTGAATTCTAACTACGTTTTTTTATTTTTTTCTCTTATAGGCAATTTCATCTAGCACAAGAATTGCCCCAATGTTGCCAACTACAACAACAAACACAATTGGTGAAGGTCTCTCAAGATCATTAGAAATACATGTTCTCTTTCAACAATGCATGCCATCAAATACTTCGCACATAACATCTTCACAAATTC
>JASDQU010107540.1:73260-86216 GCA_032191745.1 Picea mariana
AACAATATCAAAGGTCCATGAGATTAGATAAAGGAACATGTCATTGTTAAAAAGTTATTGATATCCGTACTAATGAGATTTGATTCAAATATTTCAGCACTAGAAGAGAGAGACGTTCTACCTACACTGACCATGGATGAGTTTCATGGGACATTCAGATATTATGAGATGAGAAAAGAGAAAGACAATATGGTTACAAAGGAAGAAAAATTCAAAGCATCTAAGAATTCAAAGAAAAAGGAAAAGAAAAAGGTAAAGTCTGATAGTAGAAACAATGATATCTTGTAAGAGAATGAAGAAGTAGGAAACCTCGTGAAAAGGATTAAAAGGGGAACCAACAAATATAAAGGTAATATTCCATTGACTTATTTTAATTTCCATGGTATTGGCCATTTTGCTAATAAATTTCCCCATAAGAAAAAGAATTCAAATGAAGAAGATGATCCTAAAAGGAAAGAAATACAAAAAGGCAGAACAAAGAATTTTTTTTTTTTCAAGAAAATCCTTTTCACCAAAGAAGATAGTTCCTCATGAGACAAATATGAAGCCAGTGATAGTGATACAGAAATGGTATTATTCATGGAAGTAGAATACTACGATGAGTAAGGATCCAAATAATAATATGAAGAGGAAGAATTTGATTACAGAGAAGAATTGTTAAGTGACATATAAGTTATAAAAAAGGAAAAGAATAAAAGCAAGCCACTACGGAAAGAACTAAAAAGAAAAGAGGGAGTTCAAGATTACAACTCCGAAGAACTAGAGAATATGATCACTAGATTAAAAATCCAAGTAGAATAAAACAAGAGAATTGAATAAACACTCAAAGAATAGTTAGAATAAAGAGATAGGATAATTGGAAGTTTGGAAGAAGATATTGTCACATTGAGAAAAAACCTTTAGAAGAAAAACATTCAGAAGAACTCTAAATTTTTGGATGATATTATTAGCAGTCAAAGGCCACATCATGACAAGTTTGGACTAGGATTCAACCAGATAGAAAAAGTCTCAAGCTCCAAAAAAAGAAATAATGAAACAAAATCAAGAATCTATGCAAAGACAATAAGAGGATCTCTTGAGAAGCAAGAAGACAAGAAGTTTCATAAGGAAGATCAAAGAGATATTCCACCAACCAGAATATTTAGATTTCACAATTAGGGGAAGTAAGAAAAAAAAAGGCCTAAATAAGAAGAAAGATTCATAGGAGTAACTCCCTTTATAATATATTCAACTCCTAGGTATCAAACTATCTTCCTTGGACTATGTTATTCATGTAACGATTTTTGACATAAGGTTGTAAATTGCAGAGAAAATAACAGGAACAAAAACAAGCATGAAAGTTATGCATGTAATGGTTATTCAGTAAATCTTAGTGAAACATAGAGCATAATCTACAATAGGTTTCAATAATTGAGTACTGAAGCGGAATGCTACATGTGCAACAATTTTGGACACAACGCAAAGATTGTAGAATGAAAGTTCCTCCAAAAGAATCACAACAAAACAACAACAATTATAGATTGGAGCGTCAACGAATATGGATAAGGAATCATAGTTAGTACAACAATGAATAATGCACACTTATTCTACAATCTCAACAACAGAAACATGGTTGGTATGTTGACAATGGTTGTTCAAAGGACATTAAAGGTGATAATAGCAAGTTTCTAAATTTGAAAAATGAAAGAGATGGCTTAGTCTCTTTTGGAAATGACAAGTCAACCATAATAATTGGAAGAGGCACAATCAAGATTGAAAGTAAGGATGCCAAGGAAGAAAATGTTCTTATAGTGAAAGATATGNAAAAGAATCACAACAAAACAACAACAATTATAGATTGGAACGTCAACGAATATGGATAAGGAATCATAGTTAGTACAACAATGAATAATGCACACTTATTCTACAATCTCAACAACAGAAACATGGTTGGTATGTTGACAATGGTTGTTCAAAGGACATTAAAGGTGATAATAACAAGTTTCTAAATTTGAAAAATGAAAGAGATGGCTTAGTCTCTTTTGGAAATGACAAGTCAACCATAATAATTGGAAGAGGCACAATCAAGATTGAAAGGAAGGATGCCAAGGAAGAAAATGTTCTTATAGTGAAAGATATGAAACACAATATTTTGATTGTAAGTCAAATGTGTGACCAAGGTCACAAACTTGTTTATGATTCATAGAAATACGAGATAAGAAAATTTGATCCAGGCAGAGTGGTAGAGAAAATTGTGAAAACGCCAAGAAACATATACATAATAAGTCAAATTGGAAAGGAAAAGTGTTGTTATGGAACATATGAAAGGAAGATGCATTTTTGTTATGGCACAAAAGAATGCGTCTCATAAATTTTAAAAATAATTTCAAGTTCAACAAAAAGGAAGAAGTCAGAGAAATTCCCTATATCATGAATCCAACTGACACAATGTGCAAGTATTATCAACAAGGAAAGAAAACCAAGACCAAGTTAAAATTAAAGGAATACTCAACAACAAAATTGTTGGAAATTGTGCATATTGATCTAGTTGGACCAAATAGAACAAAGGGGTTCAAAGGTGAGCAATAATTTATGCCATTGGTTGATGACTATATAAGAATGAGTACAATTTGTTTTCTTAGGAAGAAGTCAGAGGCATTCGAGAAGTTCAATATTTACAAGGATATGGTTGAAAATTAAATAGATTCGAAAATGAAATGTTTGATATCAGATGATGGAAGAGATTTTACTTCAAAGGAATATATGGAATTTTGTAGTAAGCATGGGATAAAGAAGAAATTATTCGTTTTCAGGACACCACAACAAATCAGATTCGTTGAAAGGAATAACAGGACAATACAGAAAATGGGTCGAACTGTGTTAATGGATTCCAAGTTGACAGACATATTTTGGGTATAGGAAGTGCATACAACAATTCACATTAAAAAAAAAGGAATTCTCATAAACAACAATGAAAAAATTCCTTATGAGCTATGGAGAGGAAGGCCAGTGAATGTAAATAATTTCAAAGTTTTTGGAAGCAAATGCCATGTTAAAAGAGAATATGGAAAAATGGGATCATTTAAATCTCATGTTGACAAAGGTATACTTGTTGGGTACTCAAGCACAAGAAAATCATACAAATTATTAAATACAATGCTCAACAAAATTGTGCAAAGAGTCAATGTGACATTTGATGAGATAGGTGGAGGAAGGATAAAATAATAAGGAAAGGATTCAATGGAATAGGTTCATGAAGAAGAAGTGAAGGAATAAGAAGAAAAAGAGTAAGATGAATGGAAAAAGAAGATGAATAGAAAAGGAGGAATATGAATAGAAAAAGAGGAAGATGAATAGAAAAGGAATAAGAAGAAAAAGAGAATTCATGAGAAGAAGAGACAGAACAACAATATATTCAAGTACCTCTAAAGAAACCTAGCATATGAATACATAAGAATCATCCATCAGGTCATATTATCAGGAAAAAATATGCAAGAGTTGAAACTAGAAGAAGAGTTTGTTCACTATGATAGTTGCACTTAGCAGTACTATCCACAATTGAGCCAAGCAGTTTTGAAGAAGCCAACAAGGATGAATTATAGATCAAATTTTTGGATGAAGAGTTAGATCAGATAGATAAGAATGATACTTGGGAACTGGTTCCAAGGCCAAGGAACAAAATTTGATTGGTACAAAGTTGATGTTCAGAAAAAAATTGAATGAATATGGAAAGGTTACCAGGAATAAAGCAAGATTAGTATGTAATGGATATGATCAAGTTGAAGGTAGAGAATTTGAAGAGGCGTTTTCCCCAGTTTCCAGAATGGAAGAAATCATATTGATCCTAGATTATGCATGCTACAAGAATATTAAACTGTATCATATGGATGTGAAATCAGCCTTCCTAAATGAGGATCTAGAGGAAGAAGCCTACAATGAGCAACCAAAAGTATTTTAGTTGTTAGATAATGAAAATTATTTTTTCAAGTTTAAGAAGCCCTTTTATGGTCTTAAACAGGTCCCCAAATCATGGTATTCTAGACTCGATAGGTACTTACAACAACAAGGGTTCAAAAAAGGGAATGCAGACAACAACCTCTACATCAAGCTAAATCAAGATAGTATTTTGTTAATTGAAGTTTATGTTGATGATATTATCTTTGGTAGTCATGATGACAATATGAGCCATAAATTTGCAAAGGATATGCATGATGAGTTAGAAATGTCATTGCTAGGAGAATTATCTTTCTTTTTTGGTCTTCAAATATGTCAAAGAAACCAAGGAATTTTTATCTCTCAAACCAAGTTTTAGCACTAGAAGTCACCTCTAGATTGCAGCAGAGGTAAGCCAAGGACCCATTAGTTTGTATTTCACAATGAATAAATTAAAGGAGGTAAAATGGCCACAGACTCAAGAAATATCGCTTTAACTTAGAAATATGGACTAGGTAATACATTAGCAAGTGAGGTCTTGATTTAACTTCAGTCAGTAAGCTATAATAAAGGGTGAGTAGGGGGAATAAACGGTGAGAAAATGTAGAGGTATTCTATGGAGATTGGGTCTTACAACAGCCTAAGGAGGAAAATCTTTGAATACAATATCCTCTTGAACCCAAAACTTCAGGAAACTAAAATTGTCATAACAATATGCACTCAAACTTACATTACAATACAATCACAACAACTCGACTGGATCACCCATGCCCGAGTCTTAAATATCAGAATCAAAAGAGATGATAAGAAAGAAGACTGTCATTAAACAATAAGTCTCAAATGGCAACCCATAACCAGAGAACCAGAAGCTTCCTTAAAACTTTACAATACGGGAGATTAGCTCAACCATAGACCTTAAAAAAATATCAAAACTAAGTATTTATACTCAAATCAACTTTCCCTCACCAGGAATGTGACCTCGACACTACAATCAAAGCTTTGTGTCTCCATATTCTTCTGTCAGTCTACACCTGCATTCTTCTGTTAGACGTGATTTTAGAGAAGTATGGGCTTTGCCAAAAAATCCGTTGATAGGGGAACTTTGGACTGACAATCTTCCTACATGGTCGTCTTTCCATGCTTTACATTTATGGGTGAGATGAGGTTTCAACCACCTTCCACATTTCCATTAACTACTTGCATCAGGATCATAATGGAGACTGACACCCATGAATGCTCAAGGAGATGTTCAAGACTCCTCAAAGTCAAGCCCAGCGTTTCGAAACCACGCAAATATTCTGATAATACCAAGATGAGTGCTTTTTTCTCTTGGCATAGCTCCTATCCATTTCTCCATGAGACCTTGCGACATGACCTTATGCATATCCCCTATGAAATCTCAAGATTTTTCATTTTTGGAGTTTTCCCTCCCCTTGATTTCAAATATTTCGATGCTCGATCCCACGAAATGACCCATCTAGATCAACTGTTGGACCTACTTTGGATTTGACATCCAGGATAATCACCTCGAGAAACTTCATACCCTTGTCACTCAATCAGGTGCCTACCTTTATTTTTTTCGCGCTTTCCATATACCCCTAGGCTGTGATCGTCTCCCTAATTCCCATGTGTTTTAGGATTTTGCATTTCGCGAGTTTGCTTTGTATTCCATGCTGAAATATCTGAGTCACGAAATCATGATCTCTTAGATCGGGTGACACTCATCTCTTTGCATCAGACAACCTAGATCATATCAACATTTTGGGACCTTGGACCATTGAAACTTCTCACCTCAGCCTTCCTGAAAAGACTTTCTCTATGGTGCGGATCCTACGCCATGTGCCCTTCTAAAAAGGATGGTCCAGATCATTTCACGACTTTGCATTTCGTGACTCCTCATGACTCTTCCCTTTGACTTCTCCATTCTTCAAGTCAGTGAAATACTAACCTTGCGCCACATGTCCTTCCCAGGATTGACGGTTAGGATGACCCTGAGATTTCAAAACTCTGTTTGACGCTAAACTCCATGTAACTCTCTGATCTCGATCGCTCGATGGTCGTCAATCCAATTTGCCTGGAGAATATCCGTTGTTGAAAGCTGATCTTGCTCGCTCAATTGATTTGAGTCCATATAAAACAACTTTAAGTGTTTCTCTTTGTGCTCATGACTGCGGCCTATGTAAATAACTACTTGGGAAGTTGGTTGAAGGCTCAAGAAAGAAAGGGTCAGTGACAGAGGTAAGGAGGGAAGCGGTCAACCTTAGAGGAGATAAAAAATCTAGGGTTAATATTTCTTAGGAGACCAATCCATGAAAAACAGGTTTATCAGATTGGTGAAGAAAAAAAGAAAAAAACTACGATCCGAGAGAAAAAACCTATGATTGGGTCTGAAAAAGGAGGAAAAACGGGAAAAATTACACACTTAGGTAGAAACCACAACTCACAAGACTTTGATGAGTTTATGTGCTAACATTGGCTCCTGAGGGGATGGCATGCTCCGTACGATCTGCCAAGAAAGTGCAGCTCCAGTTCCTTTTCCTTTGGGTTATGGAGTCTCCTACTAAAACAAAATCAACATAAAACAGAAATGATATTCACAATGGTGGGACGTCGATTGCGGATTTAAACAAAAAAAAAATCAGGAAGTGCCCATTTACAGGGCCACTAAAACCTGAGTTACCCTCCAAATTCTGCAACCTGTAAGTATTATTTAAAAGTGTCTCGGAAATTTTGAAGGGTCCAATCCAAAGGGATTCAAATTTACCATGCTTGCCCTTGTCCTTTCTAGGTGCATCCCATTTGAGCACTAGATCTCCTAGCTAGAAATCATTTTCTTTGCTCTTCTTGTCAAATGACTACTTGATCTTCTGTTGATGGTCATGTGCCCTGTCCAACATCTTTTCTCTGGTTTCCTACACTTCTACTAGTTGTAATATTCTCCTGACCATGTCATCAAGTTCTCCCTAGTAGTCTTGGAAGAATTTTTCCACTGGCAAGGTGAGCTGAGAAGGAAATATGGCCTCAACTTCATACACAAGATGAAAAGGAGAGGTGCCAAGAGACCTCTTTGTTGTCACTCTATCATACCACAGAGAAAACTTGAGCTTTGAATCCCATCTAACAATATTTTGATAATATTTATAAGGATCTTGTTAGAGGATTCTACCAGTCCATTCCCTTGGGGGTAGTAGGGAGTTGAGTGAATCAATGAAATTCCAAACTACTCACAAAACTGGATTAATGGATTAGCCTTGAAGGATGCAACATTATCAGTGATAATCCTTTTTGGACAACCAAACCTTGCTATGATATCTTCAAGAAAACCAATGATTACTTTGTGAGAAGAACTCCTTGTGCGGATAGCTTCTATCCATTTTGTGAATTAATCGGTGGCAGTAAAGATCCATCTATGTTAACCACTCAAAGGAGGATGAATATCCCCAATAAAGTCTAGGCCCCACTGCTGAAAGGGTCCTGTAGGTGTCACAAGATTCAATGGCAGAGACTTGAATTGTTGTTTCCCAGAGAATTTATGACATTTGATGCAAGCCCTGATTTTTTCACAGACTTCAGTTAACAGAGTAGGCCAGAAGTACCCAACCCTGAGAATTTTGTAGGTATGGTTTTCCAAAAGTGATGTTCCCCACATAGGCTTCCATGAAAATCAAACATAATCCTTTGATCCTCCTATGGGTCTAAACATGTCAACAACACTCCTAAAGGTTCTTTCTAATACAAAGCCTAGTCAATAAGAAAATATCTAATCTCTTTGAGCTTTAAATCTCTTTCCTTTCTCTTCCCCATCCCATCTGGAGGTCACAACATTTGTAGAAAATACATGATATATTTGTACCAAGCACATTCCTCCAATGGAGGGTTGTCTCGAGGGCCTTTATCAGATACTTTAGCCTGCTGATTTTCTAAGAAAGTGTTGATGAAGTTAACCTCCAAATCTTTACAATTAGATTCAACCAATAACTTGGATAAACCTTGGCCTTTAACTAGCTTGGTGGGTTTTATTTCCAGATCAAATTCAAGGATTCTGGCAATCCACTTGCTCCTTCTCCCGTCTATGTCGGGCTGAATGAGAATGTCCTTCACAGAAGCTGAAGGGACATATGCAATGATTTTTGAATGCATAACATAGACTCTGAAAGATTTAAGAGATTTCACCAAGGCATAGGACTGCTTCTCGATGATTTCATATCTGACCTATACATCTCTTAGTGCTCTGCTGAAAAAGGAAATAGGTTGCTCCATCCTTGCATCATTCTTTTGTAGTAAAAAAATGACCACTGTATCAAATGAGGCAAAGGAAAAAATCAGAAAATCCTGGAATAATCAGGAATGACTAGCATAGGTGCTTCAGTCAGTGCCTTTTTTATTTGGTTGAATGCTTCTCTGTATTTGACAGTCCATTTTACTTCATTCCCCTTCCTAAGCATGGTTGTGATATGCTTCACTAATTCAGAAAAATTTGAAACAAACATTCTTAGAAAATTGATTTTTCCCAGGAAGAATTGAACTTCTTTTTTGGATCTAGGAAGTGATAAGGCTTGAATATCTTCTACCCTGCTTGAATCAATCCTGACCCCCTTAGTTGATACAATGTGTCCCAACAATTTTCCTTCCTGCATGGCAAATAAAGACTTCTTCAGATTTAGGGAGAGACCAAACCTTATCCATTTCAAGAAGACCTTTCTCATATGTTGACCCTGTCCTTCATCAGATTTGGAGAAGACTTTTATGTCATCCAGATAGATGACCACTAATTTTTCTCTTTCTCGAATAAGGTGATGTCCATGGCTCGTTGGAAGGTTTCTCTTGTGTTCATCAATCCAAAGGGAATATTGGCATACATGAATGTGTCCCAAGGAGTGGTGAAGGTTGTATTTTCTCTTTCTTCAGGCAGGACAAATATCTGATTGTAGCCAGAAAAGCCATCAATCATGGAGATCCTGGATGCGCCTGTCACCCTCTGCAACATGTGTTCCATGTTTGCAAAGGGTAATTGTCCTTCTTAGAGATTTTGTTCAGATTCCTGAAATCAACATAGAGTCTGATTTCTCTGCTATTTTTCCTTAATGGAACCATGTTCGCCACCCATTCAGAGTATCTCAAAGGTACAATGATTTGGGCATCCAAAATCTTCTTTACCTCGCTTTCCATAACAGTAAGCAATATAGGATTTATTTGTCTTAATTTCTTCCTAAACGGTTTGGCCTTCTCTTTTAATGGGATCTAATGCTCAATGATGGTTGTGTCGTATGTCCTAATGTTTTCATAGGTCCAGGCAAACACATCAACACATTCCTTTAATAGCTTAGTATACTAGGCTCTCTACTCCCTTGACAGGTTGCTTGAAAACTTGACGAACTTTGGATCCTCCTCTATACCAATATTTCATTCATCTACATCAACATCCTTAGTTGGGCCTTTAACATTTACTGCCACATCATTCCCATCGAAAAATATTTATAATGGAACTAGTCCTTTGGGAATGTGGTTTCTAGGCAGTTGAACAATATGGTGATTAGAAATTTTATTTAGAAACACATTAGCATGAGGGCCACCTTCGGGATCGTGATGTTGATGAATGTGAAATGCAAAGAACTCATCAACAAAATCAAGAAATTTTATGATCTCAAGATCGTCCTCGAACACCTTCCAATACTTTATATTGTCAGGTATAGAGAGCCTATATATTACCTCAACATCATACCTAAGTTTAGGTGGTAGAGGGACTATGAAATTGCTTGTTGATATAGCCAAAGAGTCATCCATGACATTCTCTTCTCTTGGAATAAATGAAATGTTGAAAGTCAAAAAAAAGCTATCAACCAGATCCCACACTTCATTTCTATATGATCTTAGTCAAAGGTGTTTGGCCTGATAAATATTTTTGATCTGTTGGACAATCAACTCAGCATCCCCAAACACTAATATCTCTTCAATTCCCATGTCTTTTTCAGCCCTCAAACCAAAAATAAGAGCTTCATATTCTTCCACATTATTGGTAGTTTCAAATTCTAACTTGAATGACAGAGATGCAATTTCTTGAACAGGAGAAACAAGGACCACTCCATCTCCAACGCCTTCCCTAGAAGAGGCTCCATCGAAGAGCATTTTCCACATAGAGGTAATTGGAGGAGAATATTCATAGAGGGTAARGGACTACTTTATGATTTCAAGAGGGGCTTCGGGAGAATCAKTGAGATTTAACAATATGGATCCCAAATCAACATCAAGGTCAAAAATAGGATGATTGGTGGGGTCTTCTTCATCACTAATGATATAGACAAACTAAGCTTCTCTATACAGTCTTCTATGTTCCCCCCCAAATACAGGAATGGTATCATATGTGAGGTCCATCTTCAATGTTCCTCCAAGCCTTTTCATCCAAGATCTTGACAAAAGCATGCCAAACTTGGGAGGAACATCAGCTACCACGATATCCATGACCATACTTTTCATGGGCAACTGGAGCAAGGTCACAGCCATATCTTTGATGACCCAAAGACATTGCACTTTCATGGAATCATAGGAATACAAGTCATGGTATTCTTTTGTGATTTCTAGTCCTAGTTATTCCATGATATCTTTGGGCATGAGATTATGAGAGGCCCCTGAATCCATCAAACTATTATGCAATGCCTTATCCTGTATGTTCAGTGATGGATATAAGGGAGGGGATGAATCATCTCTATCTTCTACCATAGGACCTAAGATGATAGTTGTCTTTTCATATTGGAGATTTATTGAATCTGTGGGATGGAATGATGGCTCAGACAACATCTTAGAGAGTTATTTTTTGAGATCTTCATGCTTTACTAGCTCTGAAAAAGGCACAAGGATCCTAATTTTTTGAATTTCATTCTCAAATGTAAAGGAGGAAGGGGGTTTCATAATTTCTCTCACTTCTGGGACAGGACTTTTGGCTACTGGTGAGGGATTCTGGGATTTATTTTCCTTCTTGTTTTTTTCTACATTTTTATCAGACTTGTTTTCTCTGGAAGGATGATTAGGGACGTCAGACTTCCCTTATTTCTTCTTATACCTAAGGTTGTATTTGTTTGGGTTGTCGTTGGACTTATCGCACTTTCTTAACTYGTTTAATTGGATATCCATGAGAGACTCCTCGTATGTTGATTGATTTAAGTGAGGAGAAGGAGAYGTGTCTTCAAGACAGTGGATTTTTGGGCCAGGGTCTTCTTCCTCTCCATCACCATCTTCAAAAAGGTTGTTTTGAAGAGGGGTCTAAATTTTCTTATCATCCCTATCTATGTTCTGAGGTTCTCTTTGTATAATTTGAGGAGCATTGTTGATCAACCTCCTAAAGTCCCATCTRTTATCAACATTTMGAGGATTTATGTATGTCTTCTTCCCCTCTAATTCCAACCTTTCCATTCTGGCTGAAAGCAATTTCAGTAACTTGGTTACTTTGTCCATTTGAGGGGGGAAGGTAGAGGAACTGGGGTTTGAGTCTTCAACTCTTCCCTTCTTTTGTCTCTGTCAGCATTATTTCTCAATCGGTCAACTGCCAATACGTCAGAATCAACTTCCAGGGATTCATCTTGCATATGATCCAAGGACACAACTCTTCTCTCTCTTAACAGAAGGAAGAAGTCAAGGTCAAAAGCACTAGCATCGGTAATTTTGGCAGAGGCTTCTGTAGGCTTTATCTCAGCAAGGATCTTATTCTACATTTTGTTGAATCTTTTGGAGAAGTCAGAGACAAAATCTCCCTCTTTTCTCTTAAAGGACCCGAACTCTCTGATATAATACATGAAGTCCTTTTTATCCCCCCATTGTCTCAAGCAGACATCATCTAAAAATTCAATCCTAGCAATGGATCCAGGGGTGAGGGCCCTAGACCACTTTCTAGCTTCTCCATCAATACTGTGGACAAAAATCCTCATCCATACATCTTCGTCTACTATGACGTAGTTATCATCATAACTATAGAAAGATGGAAGGTTCTCTTCTATGGTAATATCTCCCTCCCCCGTAATATTAGGCAACTACTTAAGGTAGCCACCGACTGGGAGAGCATTAAGAGGTTGAGGCAAATTGAGAGAGGCGTATCTGTCATTTACTATAGCTTTCATTCTATTTCTAGGGGGATTAGATCTTTCCATAGGGATGATAGGTGGAGGATAACTAAGGGGGGAAGGGTTTCGAACAAGGGATACTGAAACTGAGCTTCCRGGAGGAAAGGGAAACAATAGAGGATTTGGAGAAAAGGCTATAGGKCTAGAGGGAACAAAGGTTTCCCTTTCTTGAAAATCAATAACTCTAAYAGGAGGAGGAGTAATAAAACCTGGAGAGGGAAAATCTTCCAAGGTATGGGGTCTAGACCAAGTTACAACCTCAGGGGAATTACAAGTGACAAATGTTTCTCCTTCCAATCTAAAACCAGGAGGAGAAAACTCAACAGGAACACTCCCAAACTTTAAACTTCAGGAAGCTCCAATAGATGGTATAACATGAGAATGAGAAGCAAATATTGGAGTTTCTAAAAGAGGTTGGTGAAAATCATTAGAAATACCTGGTTCAGCAGTCGAAGTACTTCTCTGAGGGGTCTTTCAGCTTCTGACAATTTTCTTTGGGTCAACCTCAGGTGTATCTAGAGGCAGTTGTGGGGTAGACCTTGTTTGTCTGCCTTTGGAAGCCACAGCTGAACCAGTGGAGTCGTACGAGTGTAGTCGCTAGGTGCATAGTTGCAATATTCATTGTTTTGATTTCTGATCCACCTTCAAATCTAGTAATCTTTACCATTCAATCCCAGGGAAAATATTCAATTCGTCCCCGACAATGGCGCCAAAAATGTTAGCACTAGAAGTCACCTCTAGATTGAAACAGAGGTAATCCCAATACCCATCACTTTATATGTCATAATGAATAAATTAAAGGAGGTTGAATGGGCGCAAACTCAAGAAATTATCGCTTTAACTCAGAAATCTGGACTAGACAATGCATGAGCAAGTGAGGTCTTGATTTAACTTCAGTCAATAAGTTTTTAATAAAGGGTGAGTAGGGTGGAG
>JASDQU010107540.1:99545-120993 GCA_032191745.1 Picea mariana
AAAGATCTCTAATCCAAGGAGGAGGTTCCTAACTGGTTCTAAACATAACTCAAGTGGTTAGGCCCTTCCTAGCCTATATAAGCAAGCTCTATGGTGATGAAAAGGAGGAAGAATTGGATATGTGAAACTTATGATCTTGGAGGAAACATACAGTCAGCCAAAGAAGATCAATCATTGAAGCTGCTGTCATCCAGGTTGTGAATCTTTCAGGCAAGGGTTATACAAAGAGGACTTGATGAAGATGTCGCATTCACATCTACGATTGTAAGTACTACTATCGTTATTCTCATTAATATGACATGCTTGGCCTGTTTCTTTCTAGTTTGTGTTTGATGTTACATAAACTTATCATTTAGTGATAGATCTATTNTCTTGTTTTGTCCATAGACCTCAACGAGGAGCAAAGGATTGGAGCGCGACTCGGAGCATGCAGGGACAAACGTCGGTTAAGAGGTACTTCTAACATCCTTCCTTCTCATGCATTAGGCTTAGATAGATTTGAGAGAAATTCAGTGTCCATGTTAAGCACTTTTCTGTCTAGGGTTAAGGTCAAGCCCTAGAGGTCGATCTACTTGCTCGCAGGTAGATTTTCCTACAAGAGTTGGGATAATTGATTGGGCATCTTGTTAAGACATATCCTGGGTTATTTGGAGTATGGTTGAGGGTTTATTGTTGAGACATAGTACATGTTGTAATTGCATAATAGTGAGGGTTTTATGTATGGTTAATGTAAGGGTTTCTGATATCACACAAGATCAGTAAGACATATGTATGAACCTAGTACATGGTTGTGTTATACATACTTGGATATTGGATGAATATTATTTTCTATGAGATCATCTATTTCATGAGCATATACAAAAAGATCATACTGTGACCGAGTTGGGATAGTGACAAAGAAAATATTAGTGATACTAGCTAAGATTTGTGCTAGTGTGTGACTTGCAGTGAATAAAGGAGTGGAAATATGTGATTTAAATGGAAATGCATGTACATCCACGTGTTGCAGAATAGACAGGTCATGGATTGATAAGAAATTTTTGAATAATAATGGTATAGTATTTCAGTGACAATTATGACAATGATAGATTTGATTAAGTGACAATGACATGTTGTCTACATTTGGAATTTATACTTCAGGGTGGTTGGATGGGGAAAGGATAGGTGGTTTTATCCACCTTTCCTATTGTATCCAGACAACATAGGGGGTTATATCATCCTTTTTATTGTATCCATATAATTGGATAGTTGGGGCTTCCCTCCGATTTTATCCCTAGAACCTAGGGGGTTGGACCCTCCTTCCATTTGCAGCTAGAAAACAAAGTAATTTGGTTCTTCCAGTGAATTTACTTCTTAAATACATATAGCGAAAAACATTATGTGGTTTTCTCCTACATTGGGTTTCCACGTAAAAATAATGGTGTACTATGTATCTGTATAATTTCTCGTTGTGCTCATTATTCATGGTTTATTTATTATGCACTTATTGAATGATATTGGTAAATTGATCATAAGGTTAACAATAATTATATACACTATGTCTAAAAAGTATTAAAATTCACTATTACTTATTCACCCCCCGTCTAAGTAATCCAACAATACGACCTATCACCATAAATAACATGACAATGACTATACATATATGAGTTTATTACATGCATTTATACAGTCCTTCATGTCCATTTTCCTCAACCAACTTCAGATCCCATAACCACACCTCTAGGGATTCATATAGACATCATCGATTGCCCGCAACACATCTACTATCATCAGCCAATCCATTAATGACAACTGGAAAACCAACAATCTAAACCACATCTCTAGGGATTTCAGACTTCTCCAAGGGTTGAAATCAATGACAACCAACTGTCCAAACTAGTTGTCCAACAATGTCCCTCTTTTTGATTTATCGAAGTGCCAACAACGATGGAAATGCTAATGGAAACACTCATGCTCCCCCTATGACCATTTCTCCTCATCAATTTTTCTCACTCTCCTCATTTGACATCAATGAAAAAGGGTATCTCTCCTTGGGTTTGCTCCCTTTGTCTTCATGCATCTATTCTTTCTCTCTGTTTTCATGCCTTTTTTCCTTCTCTTCTCTTTTGACATCATGGGAAAAATGATAACTCCCCATGTCGGTATGTCTCCCCCTATCTCTATGCTACTCAACTTTCTTTCTTGATTATTTATTTCCTTCCCTTGACTTCTCTTCAAGATGTCGTGTATATCAATGTAGGGATACTTGTAAGTGTTTCCTTTCCTCTCTTCCAATGATTGCTAATTTTCCATTGGTGCTTCCTCTTGTAACTCTCTGACATATATAAGAAACATTCATTACTTGATTTCATCATTCACTTTTCATGTTCATTTGACCATACTCTTTAATGATTTTCTTCTGATGATTTATATTTTTCTTATTATTTCTCTTTCCATGTTATGTTGTGCCTTTACTGCATTTTTTTCTATGACCAACTGATTCCAAATGATTCCACTGATTCCAATTGTAGATGGACTGCTATGTATATTCTCTGACTCATGTTATATGTAGCTGCTAAGTATCCATCTATGTCCATAACTTATATGCATATTCTCTAACCCATGTTTTTTGTAACTGTTAAATATTCATMTATGTCCATATTTCACTAATTGTTCATAACTTTGATACTCAATTGTCCAAAATGCTGACCCATCTATCACTTTGTACTTATGTTATCTAAATTCTATGAATCTATCTCTACAAATACTTCAAWTTTCTTGATGGATGGTTCTTTGATCTATAGTAGCTACTGCATAGAGTCCMCTTATTCAACATTCATAATGTTGGTACTCTCCAATACAGATGCATCAAAATAATGGAGGAATATACCCTAAGGTAGAGTAATTTTCCTCTGCCTCTGTAGAATCATCATCTTCCTTAACTCTAAATTCTTTCGTTTTGTCTGTGTATTCTTTATGATATTTCACTACAATTCCTGAGAGTACAAATTATTGAGCCTATTCCTTCTCTTCTTCTCTTATTTATTGTAGTGCTACAAATCTTGCGATCTTTGGGACCTGTTATTTATTTACCTACTCTTCTTTTCATTCCTTTCTTCTCCAAACCTTCATGTATATGACATCGATGTTTTCTTTCATGGATGGATATATTATTCTTCTGCAATTCCAAGCTATGTGATGTATTCCTTTTGAATTCATGCCTCGACTAATCACAATATTCTCTTTTATTGATTCCATCATCAATATTGAAGCTTCTTTGTTGTCTGAATGTAGAGGGTATTGTTCGATATTGTTCTATTATATAATCTTCTAATTGATTCTTGTACACTTCTGGAATGTTCTTCTTTAGGGGCTTACATTCTTCCTTCTTCATATACCCTCTGATGAATTCTACATAACTCTTAGGCTTCTCTTCATTTTCCCCTTCCAGTAACATCTAACTTTTCTCTTGAACTTCCTTTACTTGCGATGTCGATGTTTTTCTCTCTTCAAAGTTCTTACTAAGCTTGGATATTTTAACTCTCAATATGACAACGTATTCTTCAAGGTTATCAAACTCTTGTTCTTTCTTCATCATTTGAATATTCATGACATCTTTTGTTCTCTTTTCTTCTTCAATTTTGGTCTTCAATGTGACTATTCCGTCTTCAAGTATTCTTTCGTCTTGACCAAAGAATGCTTCAAGATGGTTTAAATCCTTAGTTCTTTCCTTGAGATGATTTGTCAACATCTTCTCTCTCTTCTTTGCTTCCTTTATTTGTGTTGTCATTTTGGCTTCCAAACACTTCTTTTCATCCAACTGACTCATGAGAGTTTCTTCAATCACTTTGGCTTCTTCTAGATGAGATTTTAGTTTCACAGTGATATTTTTGGCTTATTCAGAACTTTCTTGAGAATTCCTCTTGACTAATTGTTCCTCAAGATACTTTATCTTCTTCCTTTATTTTGTCAACTCGTCTAAAACATTGATTAATTCTTCTTCAAGATCTAGTATACCTTATTTAGTGTCTTCTTCTTTCGAATATGGCTGACATGATGATCACATTTCATGTTATATACTTGCTTCTTCTTTATCACGCTCTGTCTCTATGATCAAATATTCCTCAAAATAGATATCATGTAGCGTATCCCAAAGTTCTTTAGCTAATAAACATTTTCCCACTTTCTCTTTTACTAAATCAAGTAATTCTTCCAAGATGAAATCCATTGATATTTTGTTGTTTCTTTTCAATTCCTTCTTAGTTGCAGTATTAGGTTTCTTAGTAGCGGTATATCTTATAAAAATTGATTTCCAAACATCATATCCATGTTCCTGTAACAATGTTTTCATTTTATATTCCATATCTCATAGTTATGACCAATCTGACCATGAAACCATGGTATTCCATTATATATGTATGAACTATTCTTGATCTCTATGATCTACATTCCATTGGTTAAATTGTTTCCTGAAGGGACCTTCTATGATACCAATTATTGGAATACTGATAGAGGGCAGGTGAATCAGTATGAGAACTTTTACCACTTTTAACCAAAATATCGAAACTTCAACTTAATAAATGATATATTATCAATTTATCATCAATATAGAATCAATGTATCATGATCATATAAACATAAGCAACATCACATCAACAAGAACACATCGCGTACACAATACACCAGAATTTACATGGAAACCAAAACGGGAGAAAACCATGAAATTATTTCTTGTATATCAAAGTGTACATTCATTGGAAGCACCAAATTCCCAATTCTCTAGCTGCAACTAGAAGGAGGATACAACCCCCTATTTATAGGCTCCGACCTGAAGGAAGCTACACCTCCAAGAATTATCTAGCTCCAACTAGAATGGGGCTACAACCCCCTGATTCTTAGGATCCAACCTTAAGGAAGATACAAATCCCTGAGTCTTTGGCTCCAACTACAAGGAGGCTGCAAACACCTTTCCTTTTCCCATCTTGTCACCATAAAATATAAGTGTATACCATCTGTCACTACCACAATCACTTCCACTGCCAATGCCATTGTCACTATCATTTCCACTGTCACTATCACTACCACTGTCAACCTATCATTGTACCCAACCTATCACTCGTCAACTTTTCCAACCTGTCACTGTGACCGATACTCACCCATATCCTATAACATGGATAATATACCAAGGACACCTCTCAAGTACATGTACAATATCACCAACACATGCCTCTACCAACCATGTACCAATATCACAAACATACAATCACAAGATATGTGTCTCAAACATGTACCCAATCATGTACCAAATGATCAACTTGTACCATACAAAGAATCAACCATGTACCAAAACTTGTACCAAAACAAGTGCATCATCCATGGACCAACACCTATATCAAACCATTCATCAACTGTGCACCAACACATATACCAAACTGTGCATCAACCATGCACCACCGCATGTACAAAAATTGCATCAACCATGTACCATATGCCCTGACCATCATCCATGTACATCAACACCATACCAAGTACCAATATTGTGCTGTAATATGTATCAACCATGTACCACAACCTTTATCACAACAAAGTGCACCAACCATGCACCAACCCATTTTCCAAACCATGCTTCAACCATGCACCAACACTAGTACCAAAATGTGCATCAACCATGAACCATAACCTGTACCATATGCCTCAACCATCAACCATGTACATCAAAACCATACCAAGTGGCAGTCAGGTACCTATATCAACCATGTACATCAGCAATGTACATCAACACTTGTACCATACCATGTACCAACAATGTATCTCAAGCATATACCATATCACACAATCATGCCATACACCATGTACCATAAGAGATCATCAATGAATTTCCTCAACAAAGTACCAAACAACTAGTTTCATATACCTAGTAAATGCGTGAACCCTACACTTAATATGTGCCTCAAGGATGTGCCAATGCCTAAAAAATATACCAAATACTTGCCTTAAGCATGCACCATAACATCATCGACATGTAACCCTCAAAATATGCATATAAACATACCTCTAAATCTGTAACAGACCCAATGTATGTGATCATAGACTCGTAGACCTTGATTAACTTCAACAACAAGATAATAACATCTCCATCAATCTTTACCTTAGTCTCATGGGACTATTTTTTGGATTAGTCACAAACCCTAACTTTAAACATGGATAAATTTGTACATATAATGAATAAAGGCATGAAACTTGTACCCAATATTATTCAATATTTTCTATACAATTCCTCCAAGTTTCACTTCTTTGAACATACCATAAAAGGAGTTATAGAAAAAAATGGCAGACCTTACTAAATTTTGTCTTAATCTAGAGAGCGAAATTGTAGAGCATGCCACACACGTAATGTTCAATATCTAGATTTGAAAATAATAAAAAACATACTACAAACTGCAATCTATCCACTTCATTTGGTCTCACTTTATTTGGATCATCTATGAAGACATTATGATTTTTTTATCCGGAATACATGTTTAAGACTTGTTTAAGGACTATCCAAAAACCCTACTTTCCACAGAGTGTATATACAAAAATACAATGAACCAAAATATGATTTCTTTTCCATAGGTACCTTGGCATGTATTCACAACGTCCTCAAATTCTTTCTATCTGAGTCATTCTATAAAGCAAGTTATAGCAAACATGGTAATATCACCTTTAAATAACATACCTTAAAATACATCATCACAAGACTTCATCCTCCCTTGGAATTTCTCCCTTCTTTACTTCATCTTCCATCTTAAATTTATCTCCTTGGTTAACTTAGATAAGAATCACTTACTCACATAGAATATATTCAATAGAATGTGTGTCTAAATGTACTTATGAGTGACTTCTTCAGGTGTATATATATTTTTTCTAAGTAACCTATTTCCTTAACTTTAGGGCCTCTTGAACTTTCTTGCTACAACCACTTTACCCTTTCATTAATGATTTGCAACCAATTAGGGGATTATTAATCCATATTGTATCCAACTAGGGGATTCTTAACCCATATTTTGGGCTTCCAATTTCATGACCTCATAAATCCTCAACTGTGAGGAATCACATGGTGTACCACCTATCACTAGAAAGGGAACAATATAGACTATCCATATATCAGTGTTTTTCCTACATTTACAATTTCTTTCATGTTGGTTTTCCTCAGAAAACTTAGGCCCCATAACCACACCTCTAGGGCTTCATGTAGACTTCATCAATTTCACCCAACACATCTACTGACATCAACCACTACATCAATGGCATATGAATCACAGTCAATATCAGCCACATCTATAGGGATTAAAGACTCTCTAAGGGTTGTCATCAATCTCCAAGGGTTGAAATCAATGAAAAGCAATTGTCGAAACCAACTTTCGAAATATGTTCCCCCTCTGGAATTCATGGAAACACCAACATTGATGACAAAAGTAATTGCAACACTCATTCTCCCCTTATGACCATTGCTCATCATTAATGTTTCTCACTCTCCCCCTTTGACATGAATGGAAAAGGGTATCTCTCCTTGGGGTTGCTCCCTCTCTCTTCATCCATCTAATATTTCTCATTCTTTTCATGCCTTTGTTATTTCTCTTATATTTTGACATCATGGGAAAAGGATAACTCCCCATGTAGATATGTCTCCCCCTGTCTATATGTTACTGAACTTTCTTTCTTGATTATTTTTTTTCTTCCCTTGAATTATATACAAGATGTTGTGTAGATCAATGTAGGGCTACATGTAAGTGTTTACTTTCCTCTCTTCCAGTACTTCCTAATTTTCCATTGGTGATTCCTCTTGTAACTCTCTCACATATATAAAAATAATTCATTACTTTATTTCATCATTCACTTGTCATGTTCATCTTACCATACTGTTCAATTATTTTCTTCTGATTATTTAAACTTTGGTGGTTATTTATGTTTCCCTGTTCTGCTATTCCTTTAACTTCTTTCCTTTCTATGACTAAATGATTCCAACTGATTCCACTGATTCCAATTGTAGATGCACTACTATGTATCTTCTCTGACTCATGTTATTTGTACCTTCTAATTATCCATCTCTATCCATAAATACTATGCGTATTCTCTAACCCATATTTTATGTACCTGATAAATATCCATATTTGTGCATATGTCTCCAATTTGTCATAACATTGTTACTCAACTTCCCAAAATGATGACCCATCTATAACTCTCTAATTTTTCTATCTGACTGCTCTAAATCTATCTATACAAATACTTCAAACTTGTCGAAGGATGGCTCTTTGATTTGTAGTAGATACTACATAGACTCCTCATGTTCAACATTCATAATGTTGGGAGTCTCCAAGAAGGATGGCTTATAACAATGGAGGAATCATCCCTAATGGGGAGTAATACTCCTCTTCATCTGTAGACTCATCGTATTGCTTAACTTTGACTTCTTCATTTTTTCCTATGGATTACTTATGATCTTACACTATAATTCCTGAGATTACAACTTCTTGGGCCTATTCCTTTTCTTCTCCTCTTCTTTCTCATACTATTGTGAATCTTGTTATGAGGAAAATATCTATATGGATAGGGTAAACCACAACATACGGAAATGACTGCAAAAATCAACTCTATTCTCAAGTATGTTATGTAAACAAGTATGCTAGCAAGACAAGATAAACGGCCTACCTTGTCCACATGTTCGATGAAGTACACCATTGAGCACTTGACCCAAAGAAATATACCTGCAACTAGTCCTCAACAAATAAGCAAAGAAAGCATATGGTGATAATAAATGATGTTAGCACATTCAATAGCATAATCCATTAATAAACATGGAAAATACTCCCATGGAATAATAATTCAAGTATTTGCAAGATATCAATTCGATGGGAAAAGAGTATTTATATTAATATATGATCAAAAAAAGTGAAAATGTTACAGAAATCCGTCTCGACACAGTTCAGAACCGATAAACTAGGTTCCTTCCAACTGGGCCTCCACCACTTTAATCCTCCACCAAAGGCAAGATCATAGAAGAGAGATAATGAAGTTCTCAATCAAATAAGGGAAGATCTTGGGGGTTGAACATTGTGTTTAGACTTAAAGGACAAAGGGATGTAGACTCAATATGCAGTAAATAATTTATACAAAGTAACTTTTCTCTCAAAGTTGAATTCTTTCTCCTATTTTCCATAGCTCGGAATTGGCATATTTATACCCTTCAAATGGAACTGAAGGGACGATTCAGAAAATTTGTAGTATATGGAAGGCCAAGGATCACATATCTTCTGTCGTAACATGGAAACCCGACTCCATTTTTCATTTTTGGGCACAAATACCGATGTACGTGGGTTGTAGTGGTGCAGCCTGCGTATACACATGTTGTATAGTAGGCAAGGTGCATACATGTGGAAAAACATGTATTTTTAGCTCTGGGATTTACAAGTAGGGATGATAAGTCTACATAGGGAAATGGAAAAAGGCCTTCTATGCAAGATTGCATAGGGTGAGGAAATTATTTCTATAACATATACCCCCTAATGTTTGAGGTTAGAGGAGTATCTGCGATGGATGAAATACATTATAAACAACCCAGAAGTGGAGTGATGGGGAACCAACTAGAAGAACTAGTTGCTCATTACATTCTACACTGACTTTGCATACATGGTTGCCAATACAATTAGACTGCAGATACATGTGAAAATATACCAAACAAATTTTCATCACCATGAATAGGAAAATACAAATGCGGTTACATGCCAAAGGTTGTCACAGTCACAAAAAAGGCGCAATAGATCTAGTATCAAAATCAATCTAAAGATATATCTATACAATGGAGTACAATCTGATCTTCCATGTTCACTGAAGTCATATAGGTACTGGTCCAATGAAAAGGAAGCAACAACTTAGGAAATATGTGGCCACATACTAATGTATTCAAGTCTTCTACAAAATCCACCAAGGGTGCAAGTCTACATCATGTGAATAAAGTAATTGAGGTCGAACAGAATGAGACATCGTTTGATTACCGGTCATTGAGGTATATTGTTAACAAAAACAAGACAACCTACCGATAATGAAAGTAGGTATCAAGGCATTGAGTACATTCTTACAAGTGTGAATAAAGGAGTCTGTGTCAAACACCTAAAGAATCCAATGATCGGGAGACATTAATGTATTCCCAACTATCGATGGCGAGAGAAATTGCTACTAATAACTACAAGCATCAAGGTGCTCATAAGACTCTAGGTCTCATTTCCACAATATATGAGATAAAGTTGATGGAAGGAGAGCATTAAGGCATCTCTCATCATTCAACACGAGGTATAAAACAGGAGCTTCATGATTTGGAGGAAATCAGATGAAAAAAAATTTCATGAACCAATGACCCTGTGCATCTTTCATGTGTGCCAAGTGCAAGCGGTACATGAAAACAACCCTCTAAATAGAATCCAATGGGGAAAAATGCTGACAAAGGACAAGAAACCACCAACAAGGCTAATGGAATCCAAGACATTGCATGAATCCCAATGTTTGAATATATGTCTTCTCGTCGAACACAAGGGAAACCACCCAGTCAACAACCAATGATGGAATGTCGGTTGTTGGGTTCAAGGTTACCTACCAATGATGAAAGTAGGACCGGGGTGCATGATAGGACTACACTATCATGTTCTTTTGAGACAAACTAAGGGTATGTCCGACATGTTAAGTCAATAGTTCAGATAAATGGCTGACATAGGTTGATAGACCTCCTTTGAACAAGAGAATGAGACATATAGAAGACTATGGCATCATAGACTCAATAATGAAACCATGAGATGCAGGGGGTGTCAATGAAATTCTCTATAGGAACTGGAAGAGTAACCAGTCGGTAAAGAAGACTCTGTAATGAGCTCATCTTCCTAAGGCCATGCTAATCCCAAAATTATTATGAAAAATGGACTCAATAACTTTGTGCTATGTTCAAAGGCAACACAACTACTGCCAATATAAAATAATACTCCCTTCTCGCCCATGTTTTCTTGTTTTTTCATAGACAAATGAATTCTATAATACAGAGGAGGAAATGAGTGTCACAAGTAAGAAAAATTAGTTCTAGGAGTGGAACATACCTATGCTCAATGCAAAGAGATGCATGCGGGAGATGGACACTCAGGGGAATGTTCCCTCTTAGGTATAGGGTGTCAAATTGTGAAGGAAATAAACGAGGATCTTCTTGGTTGAGGATGCAAAAATGCTGAGGCAAACACTTTATAATGCAAAGAGAGGATTGAATATAGGCTCAATACTGCAAGCAAGGGCATGAGATGAAATCACAACTTAACGCCAAAAAATGTCCTTTTTCATGAAATTTAGTCTACTTGGTGTGAAAAAGGGATAAACTTGTGCCAAATAGACATCCTTTCAAATCCAATTACAAGTGTGAAAGAGACAAGTTCACTCAACAATGTTTTCTCTTTTTGAAGATGAGTTGGAAAAGAGATTAAATTATACTCGGTTGGGAGTCCTCTAGGTATAAAGAAACATGCTTATGAGTGAGAAATGAGGCTCAACATAAAGTCATGTACTATCTATAAGGGACTCCCATTCCTATGGAAAAAAAAATATTTGCATGGACACAAAATGAAGCAGGGGATCTAACTATGGCACCCATGTTTGGTAAGTCTCTACCATTTGATAATGACACCACTTATAGCAGATGGACGGTTCTGTGTCGCAACAAATAGGTTCATACCTAAGGAATAAAAGTGACAGTTATAAGACAATGAAAAAATACATGATGGAATGGATACATATCATATATGATCGGTAGTGAAAATACATGCTCGTGGTTACGAACGGTCAACATAACATTGAAATCCACAAGAATCCCTAGTGAAAACAACAAAAAAAAACTCAATCCACGTTTGTATTAGTCCATTATGTAAAAGAATGACTCAAAACTATAGAAAGTGGGTAAAAACTGTTATAAATAGTAACAAAACCAAAAATTACAATGTCATTTTGACTTTTTACCCAAATAGTGAAAATTGGACCAAATTACCTCCAATATTCAACTGGCGATTGCGGGAGCGTCAGACGACTAAATCAGAAACCGTCTGGACCAGGTAATTCCTCTTCCCCTCCTCCTCCTTTCTAGTGGATTAAATTGTTAAATTAAGTTTCAAATTTTGAGTAAATTAGGGCACAAATTGGTTAACTTGGTGTATGTAGGCTACCATTCATCGGGTCATGTATACGTGAGGTTATACACGACTGTGAAAACTACAGGGTGCATATACTGAGCCCTATACACGACTGTAAATGATGTAGCTTGTGTACAAGTCTGTAAGCAATAATTTCTATGGTTTCTAACTCAAATTTTCATTTTTATCTAGTAGGATGGTGCTAGAATGGAGGGAAAGGGAGCACGAGGAGGTAGATGTTGTTGTGGACAGAGATTCGGGGGCCCAAATGGCCTTGAAAATATGTGTCTTATACAAATTTTGGGAACTCAAAAGGGATGAGGGTCTAGGAGAGTTTGCTTGAGATGATTGTGGATTACTGGGACACTGACAATGTAAGCTTCGACCTCATTAGGCAACCATTGAGGATTAAAGTAAAGGATATCTACTTTTTGATTGGATTATTGCACTGGGGTGAGGTTTTAAACCTCAAATCACGAGGAGCAGGGAGTGGAATGAAAATAGAAGAGTACATAGATGCTTACTGTGTAGTAGGGACTCCAAAGGTCAAGAGTCAACTCCCCATCTAAGTGATAAACAATCTCAGCCTCAAGATTGTTTTTCTCGTGTTGACCAGGATCACAGGATCGGCTTTGCTGCACCATGCATTGAGAGGTATGTTTTCTAAGTAACCTCTTTCCTTAACTTTAGTGCTTCTTGAACTTTATTGTTACAACCAATTTTCCCTTTCATTAATGAATTGCAACCGATTAGGGGATTCTTATCCCATATTGTAACCAAATAGGGGATTCTTAACTGATATTTGGGGATTCCAACTCCATGACCTCATAAATCCTCAACTGTGAGGAATCACGTGGTGTACCACCTATCACCGGAAATGGCATGAAAATTACTATCTATCTATGAGTGTTGTACCTGCATTTATATTATCCTTCATGTCCATTTTTCTCATCCAACTTCGGGTCCCATAACCACACCTCTGGGGATTCATGTATAATTCATCAATTGAACCCAACACATTGGTTGAAATTAGCCACTCCACCAATCATAATTGACTCACCATCAATCTCAACCACATCTCCAAGGATTCTATACTTCTCCAAGGGTTGACATTAAACACAACCAACTTTCCAAACCAACTATCCAACAGTGTATGCATGTTTTGTTTTAGGAAAGAATGCCTATATAAATAACAAATTGGTTGGAATTCCTATGGATATTAAAGGATATAGTTGCTATAATTGTAAGAACATCAGTATGGTGTTGTGCACTGAGGATAATTCCATAATAAGGGGACAGGGATGTAACACCCCATTTTTAATACCTATGAACTAGAATGTATTGTGTAAATATGGGATTAGGTTTGTAAGCCCATAAAGTTGAAAAGGGGCTCGAGTGTTGGAGTTACTTCACACGCACCTAGGATTTATTTTTCCTAAGGTTTTTCCTATGTTTATTAGTCATTATTCAATCTCCTATATTTTAGGAAGAATATTCCTCTAGGAATAATATTCTCTTCACTTTTCACTTCAGTTTGGTTAGTTGAGTGGAGTCTAGATGCTACATTGGGATTATCACCATGAAACATTGGGATCATCACCATACTAGTGCATTACCCATGATTACCTGATCTCTTCCTCACCTCACTATGTTTCATTCAATTAACTGAAGACTTATAGAATAGTTAATTGAGCTAGGTGGATGTTCACTCTCCTAACTGCCCAAGAGACTAGAATAGGTGGTGTTTTACTCCTGTAGCTATTGGTATATGTCTAGATCAATTTAGTTAGACCACCACTATGGTGCATTGGATTTTCATCTAGTGCACATTGGTTGAGTTATACATACTATATCATGTGTAAAGTATCATTCATTCATTTGGTTAATGAGAATTCTTCCATTCTTTCTCTCATACTTCTCCTTCCTTCTATTTTATCTACAATTGTGTATGTCAATTACCAAATAGATACATTATGTGTAGTTTCAAGAAATTTACATGGTATCAAAGCCTAAAGAATGCGAGGTAAAAGACACACAAAATTATTTTTGTAGGTACCGAAGATTGAAGACAACAGAAAAATGGAATTTTTAGAATAATTCATCATTACACTTTACAATTACTTTGCATGGAAACATAAAATGATCATGCATATTTGAAGCAGAGGATTCTACAAGTTAACCATGAACACAGATAAAGAGCCAATATCAACCATAGAAAAATACAAGTATCTAAATCGAATGGATGAAGCATTCATAAAAATTTGAAGTCTCATTTCTCCTGATCTCCTCTTTCACATATCTTCTTGTAAAACCCCCAATGAATCTTGAAACACCATGGAAGGGATTTTTGGAAAATAGGATGAGGTGAGGGGAAACATGCTCGAGGTGGAATTTCTCACATTGGATCCAAAAATCTTCGACAATCTCCAAGATTTCTTTATAGAATATAAGGATTTGTTGTCACAACTAAAGGCTTGCAGAGTTGATAAATATAATGAGGAGAAACAAATGGTTCTCATCATTCTATCCAAACTTCATCTTGAATTCTTAGTGTCTTTGTCCAAATTCCATTCATTTAGATTCATCTCTAGCACGACATAGAAGATGCCTTATCTTGAGGAATTTATCAAATCTCTGACACAAGATCACACCAAGCTCACCAACATGGGAAAAATTAAAGGCCCAAAGATGCATGAACTCACTGTGAAAGATGGAGGCATTCATCAATATCCAAAATCTAAATTTAAAGACAAGAGGAAAGCTCATTCAAATCCAAAGAAGTAAGGGTAATCAAAACCCTTCAATGATGCCTCCAGATCCGAAGGTGGAAAGGGAAGAAAAGGGGAGAAATGAACATACTAACATAAAGGATTCCATCCAGAATTCGCATGTATGCAGAAAGAGATAAATATAATGACCCAAATACTTCATCAAAACAACCTTGGATATTGCATCCCCGAGGATTCCAAGAATAAGAAGCCAGAATATCATAATCCCAAGAAAGGAAATTCTAGACATGCCTTGATTGCCATCAACTCCTCTCCCGATGATTGGATCATAGATTCAGGAGAATCACACCACATGGCTGGAAAAAAATAGGTATATTCTTCATTTGATGCATGCAAAGGTCCTCTTATTTTGATCGTGGACAACTCTCCAGTCAAGGTCACCGGGAAAGGAAGGATTGAACTTGTTATCAATCCAAGAAACTCCTTAGGGTTGTAGACTAAGAATGCTTGGTAACTTAAAAAATCATGAATAATGAAAGTGTGGATCAATGGGATAATAGAGAGTAGCTAATGGGAATACAACTCATAATGCAATCGAATGAAATAGTGTTTTTAGGAATCAATGACCAGACAAAGTAATATCAAAAGGTATGGAGAAAACTGATCTAGATAATCAAGTACAGCAGTGTGTAGGATCATACAAGCCAACAATAATTCCTTTAGTTCAAGTTCAAGAGATTAATAAGAAGATAACAGTTCTTAGAAGCTGAGCTAAACTGAAATAAAGTACAGAATCATGGATTTGATGAAGAAATCTATCATTAACAACCAAAGAAGACTGTCTTTTTGTATTGAAAAATAAGTGTCTTAGTACAATAGAAAAAGAGTATCCAAAATTGAACCCCTAGACTTTTAGAAAAACTAGGCATTTATAGCCTTTTACAATCAGTTTTCAAATCCTAAAAGAATGGATCTGATATTCTAAAAATAGAAAGTCAAAACTGATTTACAAAAGATAAGGAGAGATCCTCAAGATGAGGTCAATCTCTATCTTTTGGTCTTCAAACATTGGTTGAAAGTTGATGAAGTGTAGCCTAGCCTTCCAAGGCTCTTTGATCTGTTCCTCTAAAAGTGGAATTCGAATTTGATGATGTGTGCCAAAAATCCCTATCATTTTGCCCTTGAAAATGACCAAATCTAGTCAAAAAATTCCCTTTTGACTTTCATCTCCAAGAATGGCCTTCAGATTTTGACTTGATAATTCACCACCTATCTATTCCAAAAGGTTTCATCTCTTTCTGGCTCGAAAATTTCTGATCTAGGTGAAATTTCGAGTATTCTGGTCATTACTGGCTTTCACCAGCTAATTTACCCGAAAATCTGCTCCTTAGCTAGTGAAAGGCAGAGCTTTCACCAGCTAACTAGTTATAATTCTGCCTTYTGCGCTGGTGAAAGTGCAAATTTTTTCAAAATCAAATTTCTCAGTCATGGAGAGTCTGTTTTATGTGCTTAAATAGTCGATTGACATCTACAAATCYTAAGCTTTCCAATGGMTCTTTKAAATCTGCATTTGGAKCCTAGGAAGCTATCGAAATTTTCCCTACAAKATTAGGCATCGTCCTTTCAAAAATGCCAGTGCATTTTTTATCGCTAACATCTGGCTCCAACTGGGATGGATACCTCCCTGTGAGGTCTCCAAGAACCTAGCAGACCTTGTGCCTTTAGTATTGGGCATGGAKTCATTCAACCTTTTYGGTGGTTAATGAGCACACACAGGCTCGCCTAAACCACCAAAAATAGAAACTTACCCAAAAATCAAAATTTGATGAATCTCGATTACCTGCAATAGTGCAAAGACCTCATGGCTTGCTAGATGAAGCTCCTCTCTCTGTTTACAGTGCTCCCAATTCTCAGTATGAGGTCAACAGGCACATCCACCATGAATACCTTCCATGATTAGGAAATACATGAGGATTTTCACCAATTGCATATTCCATCCTTCCAGAAACACAATGAGGAAACCAAGCTGCACCACCACTAGCATTTACATAAGGTATAGAAGAAGGATCAAGGACTAAAGTAAACCAAAAATTCACTAGATTGTGTGGACAATCATAATGAATTTTTCTCTTTGCTACAGCATTGGCTGTTTTGTCTGACTTCAACCCTATGTGACTTTCCAAGCATAATTCAACACGGGGCCTTTGTGAGGCACCTGTACCAGCACCCTGTCCTTGTGTTATCCCCTTATTCCATGCAATGAGCTTCAAAAATTCCTGGAGAACTGATATTGGCAGTAATAGCAACATGATAAAGGATGCAACTCTAGATGCATCATATGGTTCTGATATAACTCGCCTCCTAAAAACAAAAGTCACATATTTCACCAATTTCATGAGAGCTTAGTTCATCTTGGATATTTGTTTGGTTTTGTTGTCACTCTTGCTGCTGCTGTTGCTGTTGCTGGTGAAAATGCTTTACACTGAAGACTTGCAGAAGAAGTTTCACATGATGCACACTTACAGCAAATACATAACCCCCAACAAAGAAACGCAAAGCCGGTTGCTCATGGTCCAAGTTAAGAAGTGATCCTTCATTCTCTTTCAAAATCGAGCGCAGAATGACTGTTTAAAGGTCTGGTAACTTGGGAAAATAACCATAGAACTCCGAGATACTTCAGAATTCCACATAAGAATTTATTAAGAGCAGTAAGAGGGACCCACCCTCCTCCATAGCCACCATCCATTTTCATTGAACTCTATGTTTTCATGTTGTATTTCGCCTTTCCTGTGTCTATTCTCTCATCTGGTTTGACTTCCAGCAATTTTCTCATGCCCATGGCAAAAGAATGTGCATTTGAGATCCTTTGTAGATCTTCCACCAATTTCTTGATACGGTCTTCCTCAACATTCCTATAACTCAAGACTACACCTTTAGGACTGTAACGAATATGAGAATCTACATCTGAAGTATTAGCAATACGCACACCGACTTTCTCTAGGAGCTGTTATTTGTTGCAATGATGGAATTGAGTGGACAAGATCTGAAAGGCAACGCTTTCTACTACGTATTTCATGTTTAGGCATTGCAAAAAACATGGTACCATGGGAAATTCTAGAGTCTGATGTTTGATACACAGGGGAGATCACAAGCAAGCCACTTCGAGGACTCCTGGGTGTTGGAGACATTCAGAGAGATGAAGGAACATGGGTTTGTCTATGAGAAGAATATATAGGAAGTCCTTCTTTAGGAGAATCGATTACTTTTATTACCTGGTCTTCATCCATTTCCACCCCATGTCAAATTCCCCACACTTATCACAGGCACTGCCAACCTTTTCTGTTTAAATAAACTTCAGAAATATAGCTTCTTGCGAGCTTGGAGAGCAAATGCATTAGAGGTGAGATGCTGCTGTTAGAAAAGGAAACAAACAGCAGTAAAGTGGGGATAACATAGTAATCTGATCGTCTGGCGTGTAGGCAATATGAACAACCATCCTCTTCAAAATTTCCATTGCTGGTCCTTCTGGCGTTTCTGATTCTTCTGTATGATGAGTTTTCTCTCCAAACTAGAGTTTCAACTGTCTTCTGCCACTTGGACAGATTTGGACCTGTAATTGCACGCCCGTATGAGGGATTTTTGGGTTGTTTGATCTGATGGGATATCAGCCCATTATTTCTGAGCTGGACAGCATGCCCATTATCTGGAATAATGAACTGAATTTGGTTGCTCTGATCTGAGGAGGAGGTGTATTCTACTTTCTCGGTCATGTCTATTCATTGCCAAGATATTCCAAACTCCTCACAACTTCATGATGAAAGAAATGGACCTTCAGATCTTTTATACACCAGCAAGCTTCTACCTTGTCCCCACTTTGAACATGCTCATTTAGTAAGTCACTTATCTTCTTTTTTACTTCCTCTACTGTGACGTGGGTGCTGCCACCCCATCGACGTTCAATAATTTCTGCATGAAGAGGAGCTGATAAATAGATTTTCTCAGCCTTCTGAATTACTTCAACTCCCTTCGAATCCTCTGGTAGAGATTTCGATGTTTTGGTCAGAAAGGTCGTAGGAAGTATGTCATCAACTACTGCACGAGCAACAAATAATGTTAAAACATCTACTGCATCAGGGATATCCAAGGCCAAATCGTCTACTGATTTGAGCAATTTGCTAAGACCTTTGTTAACCTGCTCAGATTCAATCACATCAGCATACAGAGAGGACAATAGCACCACAACCATATTGTCATTTTCTCCATATCGGTGAAGGTACAACATCTGCACTTTCAACACATGCACAAATATCTTCACTATGATTACAGAGGTTCCTAATAACAATTGCAGAGTCCTCCAAAAAATGGAATTTCATTTGTTTCTCATTAGACAGTTGCATGTACATTCTCTGCCTTGCACTGATGACTCAACCAAACATGGTSAAGATCCGATCCATTTTCTTCTCCCGCCAATTACTTTGATGATGATACGCTAGGTGTCTTTAAACTTTGCCATGACTGTTGTATAAAAACTCTGTTTTAGCCCTTTCACCRGCTTATTTGCTTGTGAAGATTCCTGTTAGCTGTTGAAAGTAAACACTTTCACCAACTTATCACAGCTTAGAATGGAACGTTAGATGGTGAAAACAAATTTCTATTTCTTTGATGAATAAAAAGGTTTTATTCATTCAAAAGAACTCAAAACCTTATTATTTAAGACTTACAATTTAAAAAATTTCTACATGTCTTTTGAAAATTTTGTTATGGTTAATGAAAAATTTAAAAGTAATTGCCTGGGCTTATTTCAAGTGTTAAGATCCGGTCTTTAAACTGAAAAACTCCGCAACCATGATCTCTACAACCATGATCTCTGCATGTAATTTGCATGTAATCTGATCTCTGTACACCTTCAAACGTGTCTTTATTCACACACAAGCTCACTGCTATTTCTACTGCAAATTAGAAGAAAGAAATTCTCAAGAAAGAGCTTATTTCCTGAACTACCCTACTTTAACCAACTTCTGCCTCAAAATTAGGTAAAATCATGCTTCCAATGAAGCCATCTGAGTATCCGAATAGCTGGTAAAACTTTTGATCTGAAGATGAATGTAGGAAACCATGGAATACTGATATATAATTCAAAAATGCAGCATAAACAACCTTTGTTTGGCAAAAGCAATTTGAAATCTATGCTGCTCGAAGATTTCAGATAGTACACAAACGGATCTATAAAATCGAAAGAAAATACCTCTTTTTGTTGTTTCAGCTAAAAAGTAGAAAGTGTCTACATATTTTCTGGATTATCATGGCTTCCACCTTCAACTGCATGCAAATCGGAATAGAGCTGCAAACTAACTTCATTGTTTATGATGAACTGTTTTATGTCATCTACAGATTTGTGTTGAAGTATGGTATGTGCAAATTTGTTGATTTCTAGAGGTGACTTTTCAATGTATGCTGTAGGAGTTTCAAAATCTACTGCGGGATTTTTCGGATGACAGTATTGTTCTTCATCAAAGACAATTGAGTCCAGCACTCCCTTGTCTTGCATAGGGAAATGAACAATCTCCTGATCTTCCTCTTTTCTTTCAGGAGAAAATACATCATGAGAAACCCTTTTAAAAATTTGAGAACAATGCTCTTCTATAACTGATCCTTCATGCAAATCAAAGGCAACAGGTGTGACAGAGACATCTATGCAGTTCTCATAATAATCATTTTGACAAACAGAAGAAAGGACTACTTCATGTTTAACTTGCTTCTCGAATTCACCACAACAATTTTCAAAGAGACTTTCAGATGGAAATTCATCTTTTCAAAACAAATGGAAAGCATAATGAAAACTTGCTAATGAGTGAATGCTTGAAGCTGGAAGAGACTTGCACCAATCAAGGGCTATCCCCTCTAATGAATACTTGAACAATTTAATCTTAAGATCTTCATGTATGATCTGGAGCCGATGAACAAACTCATGAAAATCCAACAAGTGTTCAACTGGCACTTCCCATTCTTCTCCTCGAAATGTGGGAAGGCTGCATTCCCATTCATCCCTACTAGGTACTGGATTAGGGAAACCAACAATATTTGAAAAATCACAAAAGTCATACCTCTTAGCTAAGATCTTGTTCATGTCATACCAGTGGAGTCACCAACATATTTCTGAACAATGGAGTCGCCATTGAATTCGTCTTTCATGGAGTCGCCAGATATATGATTACAACCAAATAATGTCCAGGCTTTGTCTATCATCAAAGCTAGATCTATGTCATCTCCCAAGGAAGCTGATCTTCGATCTCCTCTCCCCGGCAATGGCGCCAATTTGTTATCACTCCAAGAAACTCCTTAGGGTTGTAGACTAAAGATGCTTGGTAACATAAAAAATCATGAATAATGAAAGTGTGGATCAATGGGATAATAGAGAGTAGCTAATGGGAAGACAACTCACAATGCAATCGAATGAAACAGTGCTTTTAGGAATCAATGACCAGACAGAGTAATATCAAAAGGTATGGAGAAAACTGATCTAGATAATCAAGTACAACAGTGTGT
>JASDQU010107540.1:123350-133888 GCA_032191745.1 Picea mariana
CTTGCATATGTAGATGTAGATCCAGATCCAAGGCCCAATTGGGCTCATATTACTCTTCAAGATGTAGGGGATATTGTTGGGGATCCAAGTGGTACTAGGAGGACTCGATCTAATTTCGAGGAGCCTCCTCTTGAACTTACTTCCACTGAACCATTGCCACCTAGGAATATTTTCTTTGTTCCTTCTTCAGATCCATTATCTTATGGAAAGGATGCTAAAAATCCCTTTTGGGAATATGCCATGCAGGACGAGTACAACTCCCTCCTCGAGAACTAAAATCTTGATCTGGTTCCCCTTCCTTCTGAAAGGAATCTTGTAAGGTGCATATGGGTCTACAGGACCAAGAGCACAATGGATGGACATATGTAGAGACAAATCTAGGCTAGTTTCCAAAGGATTTAAGAAGGTGCATGGAATTGACTATGATGATACCTTCACTCCAGTAGAGAATATGGATTCCATACGTTTGGCACTTTCCATTGCAGAAACCAAGGGATGGGAAGTCCATCAAATGGACATGAATAATGCATTTATTCATAGCAATCTCTCTGAGGATATCTATATGGAGCATCCCCAGGTATTTATGCAGGATTCATCTTTGGATGTTGACTGAAGAAGTTTATTTATGACCTCAAGTAGTCTCCAAGGGAATGGTATGCCAATATGGACTCCTACCTACTGTCAAAGAACTTTGTACATTGTAAATTAGAACTGAATGTTCACATGCTCAGGACAGTTGATTCACTTCTACTCTTAGTTCTGTATGTTTATGATTTGTTGATAAYGGGTTGCTCGAATTTAGCGATTTCTATAGTCAAGAGGATTCTTGATGTGCCCCCCCCCCCTTTTCTCCTATGGGTTTTGCGACCTTCACATCAAGGATCTTAAAAAAAATGAGTCGAATCATATCTTTGGCCTCTAATAGACCTTGGAATTAATTTACACAGGCCCCTGTTTGTTACCACACAGGTTTGATTCACCCGCAACCCCGTTCTCTCGTGCTTCTAGTAAATTTTTGTGGTGAGCGCTAGCTCCTCTTTCTAGGCCCTTCTTCCTTCTAACCATGGGCTATGACTTCCAGCTATCCCCCTTCATGACTTTGGGCTTCGATGGTTTTGGATGCAACTGATGCCTTTTTGACCGAACTCTGGACCGACGAAATCACCTGGACTAGATCTATGGCCCACGCTTCTACAACAGATGAACAACTATGATTCACTTCTGGACTCCGGCCTTCAGGAGTTTCACATGTTCCAAATGTATTTTTCCCTGAAGTGATTCATACTCATAGCTATGGATCGAGTGACACGTACTCGCCTCAATCAATAGTTGATATTTTCCTTCCTTCCCACTTCGAGTGACTTTCATTCAATGCCCCTTTGTTCCTCCTTTCTATCAGAGTGTCAATCCTCCAGAGTGACAGATCTTCCAACAAACATACTTTTCCAATGAATGGCTCATATGAACTCCAATGCTCCAACCTTCGGGGGTTCTCATGCCTTCACTCTTCACTTCCTCCAGAGTGAATTTTCTATGGAGTAAATCTCCATGCTCCACATGTCCCTCCATTCATCGACAAATCCTGTTGACTTTGGCCTTAGGGAATTTTTAAGGTCAAGAATTTTCTCTTCATTTCCCTAAAGTGTCGTATCACCGAATTTATAGATCTAGCACCACGTGTCCAAACCACGAATGAATAGGATTTGCTTCTTACCTTTTGGATTCGGAATGAATTTTGGTCAATGGATCCACTTCCTCCTTACCTTTTTGCCAGAGCGCACACTTCTGGATTCCACGATTTGATGATGGATGTCCTCCTTAGATCGACGACCAAATTTTACTTTTCTACTTCGGGCTTCCAAAGTTTTTCTCACTCCACACATAATTTTTTCCAAAGTGATTTCCCCCTAAGTATGCGGATATCCACCACATACCCTTCTAGATCCAGCGTTCCATACTTACTTCTCTGCTTCGGGACTTCGAAAGAAATTTCCTTTTCTCCACGCCAATCTCCTAGAGTGTTTTCTCTTGGACTCTCTGATCTATTGCCACGTATCCTCCTCTATACCGACAGCTAGGATCTAATTCACAGCTTCGGGACTTTGATGATCCTTCTTTTTGAACACCTCTAAACATCTGAATACACGAAGTTTTGAAGGAATTCAAAGACTATCCTCCATGCAACTCTCCCAGATCTCACAGTTGGGAAACATCACAGCTCCTCCGAATGGATTTTTCTCGTTGATTTGGGAATTTTCAATGGGCTCCTCCCTACTGAAGAATTTCCACCTGCTATCTCTTCTAAGCTTGTTCCTCCTCGAAACTTTGAACTTCTCATAATGTTTCTTCGACACTTAGCTGAATATCGACCCTGTGCACACCTTGCAAGTAGGTTTCTTTCGACTTGACCCCTTTTTGGGCAAATGTACACTCCTTGCAACAACTCTTACATGACTCAATTGTTCCTCCTGAACAATATAACATTGAGTTTGTTTCTTCCCGCGCACACCTTGTGAGGTCCTCTACACTTTTGGGCAAACAAAGCTTCAAGTTATCTCTCCTGAACTTCCGAGCCAAAAGAGACTCTATCAATGCACACCTTGCAGACACTTTGCACTCCTTGCAAATAAAAGCTTCATTTTATCTCTTCTGAGCTTATGAATCGAACTAGACTCTATCAACGCACACATTGTGGAAACTATGCACTCTTTTCATGGGCTCAAAGAAGAGTAAAAATTGAAACTTATCTAATCCTCACATGTTCATACATTCAACCATGTAATGCATTCATAACATAATAACAAGTAATAACAACAAATTTCAATTAAACAGAAAGCCTACCATTCATTCATTAAAATAGACACAGTAACAACAACACCAAACATTTGGATCAAAACTTTTCTGTTATATTCGTTCAAATGATATGTACATGCGTTCATACAACATTTTTAAGCTTCAACAATAACAACTTCAAATAACTTTTTGTAGCAACTATTTCAACAGCCAAATTTTCAACAACCTCATTTGGGAAACAACACATTTATTTATACAAAAAGAGTTCATAGAGATTTATTCTATGACTACCTTAGTGCTATCCTATCAAAGTAAAATATTTCAACTACTAAGGCTTATTACAATAAATGATCGGTACAGACAAATACTAGTGAATGCTTCAAATATGTACACCTCTTAACTACATTAAATATCCATCGAACTCTTGCGATGGCCCAACCTATTAACATTTAAGAAGTTATTTAATTATAATATTTTCAATATATATTCATGATATTCCATCTTTAAAATTCAAAATCACTTCAAAATGTGTGCTAGGGCACTGATTTTTTCTCCACTTTCTCTTCGATGGCGATGCTGCTGCATCATACTCATCTGGAAAACAATTCATGGAATCTTGTCCATGAGCTCCTGCACTGAATTTCCATGCTTCTAAATATTTTCTTCAATTACCCAACTGGCATATTCTATTGGTTGTCATTTCCACTTTACCAAATACACAAAATAAGTCTTCCTCCTGTTTTTCTTACCAATCCTCTTATCTATGATCTTTTCCACCTTTGACTTTTCTTCTATAGGCATCTGTATCTCCCACTAGATCTCTTTATGATCCTATGATCCCTTAGTGTCATCTTCCATGTAAGGATTTAGTTTTGAGATGTTGAATATGGGCGATATACCCACATCCTCTGGAAACTCTATCTAATAGACATTGGCATCAAATTTCCTTAGGATCTTGCATGGTCCTATCTTCTTCAACTTTAGTTTGTTATATGTTCCCCTGGGGAACCTTTACTTCTTGAGATGTGCTAGAATTTGATCTTTGACTTCAAATTGAATTTCTCTCTTATGCTGATCAACTCTATGTTTGTATTCTATGTTGTTTTCTTGCAACTTCTCTTTAATCGGATTACGAAGCTTCTAAATTTCTGCAATGAAGTCTTATGCTCTAGTGCTTCTGAATTCACTCTACTCCAAATTTCTCAACTCTAATACTCCTCTTGGATGCATTATATATACTATATGGAATGGAGTCTTTCTCGTACTCCTGTTTGGTGAATCAATATATGCAAACTCATCTTGTGACAGAATCTAATCCCACTGGCTATGATGTTCAATGACCAGACTCCTAAGAAAATTTCCTAAACTCCGATTTGCCACCTTAGTTTGTCCATATATTTGAGGGTGATAGGATAAACTAAAGTACAATTGTATCCCCAGTTTCTTCCACAATTTCCTCCAGAAATGACCAACAAATTTAGTGTCTCTATCTGATACAATACTCTTGTGCAACCCATGAAGTCTCACAACTTCCTTGAAAAACAAATTTACGATGTGCATTGCATCAATGGTTTTATGGCATGGGATAAAGTGTGCCATATTTGATAATATATCAACTAAAAAAAATATGGAATCACTTCCCTTTTCTGTTCTTGGATATCCCAACATGAAATCCATGCTTATAGCATCCCAAAGCCTGTTTGGAATAGGAAATGGMTGATAAAACGCAGTGTTTTGTCTTTTTCCTTTTGCATACTAGAAAATATTACATCTGTTTACAAATTTATTCACTTATTCTCTCATGCCTGGCCAATATTATGAGTTTTTCAACTATGTGAATGTCTTGTCATGGAAAAAATGTCCTGCTAGGCCTCCACTATGTTTTTCCTTCAACAGATTATCTCTCATCGAGCAGTTTGGTATGCACAACTAGATACCTTTAAACAATACTCCATCTTGAATCATATCCTATGTCCACTGACTTATGTATCTGAGTGCATGATTTTCAAATGATTCATGTGCCTCTTTAAAATATGAATGATCACGATACATCTCCTTAAGATGTTCAAACCCTAAGGTTTTCACTTGGAATTCCTGTAGAATTAGACATCTCCTGCTCAATGCATCAACAAATTTGTTAGCATTACCAGAAATATGTTTAATGAGAAGAGTGAAATTTTTCATAAAGTCTATCCACTTAGCATGTATTTGATTTAACTTCTCTTATTTGGTTATGAATTCTAAACCCTGGTTATCGCTATACAAAACAAATTATTTTGGAACGAGGTAGTGCCTCCATTTCTTTAAGGCTTGAATCACTACATAAAAATATTTATCATATGTTGAGTACTTCCTCTTGATGTCATTCATCTTCTCACTGAAATATGCAACAAGTTTATTGTTCTGGCTCAAGACTTCTCCAATTTCTACTTCACTAGCATCGCATCGTACTTGAAACATCTTCCCGAAAAATGGCAAGACAAGAATCAATCGTTCTATTATATTCTCCTTTAATATCCTAAATATTTTCTCATCTTATTCTGTCCACTTAAAATATTTGTGTCTCTTCTTCACTATATCTAATATCAGTGCACAAAATTCACTGAAATTTCTAATGAACTTCTAATAGAAACTTGATAGTCCATGGAAGCTTTTGACCTCGAGTATGCTCCTTGGTGATGGCCATTCTCTAATTTATCTCAACTTCTTTGGATCCATCTTAAATTCATTTTAACATATTACAAAAACCAAGTGAATGATTTATGTCTTCATAAAAGAGGATTTATTTAGATTTATCAACAACTTATCCTGTTGCAATCTTCTCATTACTAATGTTAAGTGCCTCAAATTCTCTTCTTTAGTTTTACTAAATACTAATATATCATCCAGATATACAATCACAAATTTACAAATAAAATCATTTAATACCTCATTCATCAACCTCATAAAAGTACTTGGGGCATTTGTTAATCCAAATTGCATAACAAGCCACTGAAACAACCCTTCGTTCATTTTAAAGGTTGGTTTCCATTCATCACCTTCTCTCATCTTTATCTGGTGATATCCACTCTTCAGGTCTATCTTTGAAAAATAATTTTCTCCTCTCAAACAATCCATTAAGTCATCCATCCCAGCCAAAGGAAATTTGCACCTGATGGTGATTTTGTTTATGGCTCTTGAGTCTATACACATTTTCCATCCTCTATCCTTTTTTGGAATCAACACAGTTGTTATTGCACATGGACTCAAGCTTTCTTTGAATAAACCCTTGTTCATCAAAACCTAGACTTGTTTATTTACCTCCTCATTCTCTTGAGGTGTCAATCTGTATGATTCTTTGTTTGGAAGACTCACTCCTGGTATGAGATCAATGTGATGGATGATACTCCTCATGGGTGGAAATGAGCTAGGTAACTCATCCACTACTATGTAAGCAAAATTTTCTAACATCTCTTGAATTTCTTCAGGAAAATCATCCATAGAAGTACTTGTAAGGATGAATCTTGGCTTCCTCACCACAACAATTTTCATGTCCTATTCCTTCTTGACTTCACTTAGGATTTCCTTACCACTCATGAGAAGTATACTTTTGTTCGCTTCTTCGTTCACCTTCTTATCCTCTATTGGTAGTAGCTTGTGCGTCTTACCATTTTTTTTCAAGGTATAAGTATTTTTCCTCCCATCATGAATGACATTTATCTCATACTGTCATGGTCTCCCCAAAAATACATGACATACATCCATGGGAATTACATCACACAAAATATCATCTCTATATCCTCCTATCTTAAATTCAACTAGAAATTATTTAGTTACCATTACCTGGTGTCCTTTATATAACCGTGAGACTCTATACAAACTCAGATGTGCAGTTGTCTCCAACTCTAATTTATCCACCATTTTTGTGTATACCAAGTTATCAATGCTCCCAATGTTAATTATTACCTTGCATACCCTATCTTTAGTCTTGAAAGCTGTCCTGGACAAATTGTTCTTCTGCACTGGTTTTTCCACTTCTTGCTTAGGCTTCAAGAGAGGCTTCCTCATCATCAAGGATCTCCCATATTCTGCACCTTCTAACTCAACATTCCTCTTCTTCACTTCCAAAATGTGAGCTTCACCTCCTCCTTCTTTATTTTTCTCGGGGCATTCCCAAAACATGTGTCATTTTTTTCCACAAGAAAAATACTTCACCTCTCCTCCTCTGCCTCTTCCTCTTCCTCGAGGAAAAAAATTTCTTCAACCATATTTTCTCCCTCGGGAACTTCCTCCTCTTTCTGATTCACTATGTGGTTTTCCAATCTCAACCTTGGGATTTTGTTCCTTTTCATGGACAATTCCCCTACGTATGTTTATACTTCTTCCTTTACGTCGCTGGCTCTGTTTCCTGGCCAATTTCTCTTCTTCCTTCAATGCAATCTAACAAGCATCTTCCATTGTCCTTGCTGTCATCATGCTGATTTCATCCCGTATTTCATATCTCAGGACATTAGTATACCTGGAAACCTTTTCATCATCTTTTTCTCTTTGTCCATCCCCGATGTTCAAATTATAAAATTCCTCTGTGTACTCTTTTACTGTGAGTCCCTTTTGTCTCAGGTTTTGTAACTTCCTGAACATATTTATCTTATCATCTTGGGGTATTAATTTAGCTTTCAAATTGGCTACCATTCTATCCTAGTTCTTGATATTTTGCATGCCTTTTCATCTTATGTAAGCCGGCAGTTCATTCCACCACAGTCTTGCATGTCCCTTCAATGTGGTGACAACATGTTTCACCTTCTTCTCCTCATTGACGTCTTCATAGTCAAAATATTTTTCCATTGCTATTATCCAATCAAGGAATTATTCAACATCTAAGATGACTTCATACATTGGGATGTCTATATTTTTTCTAACTCCCTATTTGACAACAACTTTCAGCAAAATTTCTTCTGCAACATCTTGTCCTACAACTTCTTCAATTTCCCTCTCTTCTCTCTTTATATCACTGACGTCTCCAGCATCAGGTGCTCTCCTTTGTGTTGTCTACATAGCATCTAATCTTGTGTGAAGTTATCTCATCTCTTTTCCACAACACGATTTGCTACAGGTGGCTCCGCAAGTCTCCTAGCAGGGATGATTTTATGGATTGAAATTTATTTTTAAATGTAGAAACCTTGGCGAATATTACTAAACCTTCATATGTCAACTATAAATGTTTGGCGATATTTTTGTAAAAATATTCAAATTTCTAAGTATTTTTTATAGTTTTTATAAAATTTTGGCGATTTTTAAGGTAAAATAATTTTATTTTATAGAATTTGGGCRAATCATTTCAAAATAGTGAATCTCGTTTTTGGAAAAAACATGGAAAATTATCCCATGAGMGAAATTTAGCCCCTAAAATCATCCCTGTATTCTAGGTGGCGTGGTGCTAAACTTTTATTTCACACAGAGCTTCAAAAGAAACTTTTGGCTCTGATACCACTTGGTGCAACCCCGCCCCCTTTTTCTCCTCGGGGTTTTGCGACCTCCTGGTAAAGTATATTAAAAACAATGATCCAAATCATCTCTTTGACTTCTAATACACCCTGAAATTAATTTACACAGGAACCCATTTGTTACCATGTAGATTCGATTCACCCATAACCCTATTCTCTGGTGATTCTGGTAACTTTTTGTGGCGAGTGCTAGCTCCTCTTTCTAGGCCCTTATTCCTTATGACCACAGAATATGAACTCCAAATAGCCCCCTTCATTAATTTAGGGTTCGACGATTTTGGATGCAGCTGACGCATTTTTCCTGGAACTCTGGACCGACAAAATCTCCGGAACCAGATTTACGACCCACGCTTCTCCAACAACCAACAACTGTGATTCACTTCAGCAGTCCAGCCTTAGGGAGTTCCATGTGTTTGAAACCCCTTTTTACCCAAAGTGATTCGTACTCGGAGCTATGAATCGAGTGCCACATGATCACCTTGATCAATGGTTGAGATTTCCCTTCCTTCCCACTTCGGGTGAATTGCAGTCAACACCCCTTTTCTCTTATGTTCTCCCAGAGTGTCAATCCTCCAGAGTGACAGATCTTCCACCATGTGTCCTTTTCCAATGGACGACTCATATTAACTCTAACACTCCGACCTTCGAGAGTTCTCATTCCTTCACTCTTTACTTCCGCTGGAGTGATGTTTCTTCGAAGTAAATCTCGATGCTCCATGTGTCCCTCCATTCATCAATGACTCTTGTTGACTCCGACATTTGGGAATTTTGAGGTTTGGGAATTTTCTCTTCGTTTCCTCGAAGTGTCATATCACCAAAGTGATAGATCTGATTCCACTTGTCCAAACCATGAGTTACTACAATTTTCTTCTTACCTTTTGGAGCTCCGGACAACTTTTGGTCAACGACTCCACTTCCTCCTTACGTTTTTCTCAGAGCCCACACTTCTAGATTCCATGATTTGATGAAACATGTCCTCCTCAGATTGATGACCACAATTTACTTCTCTACTTCATGATTCAAGAGTTTGTCTCACTCCACACAGACGTTTCAACAAATTCATTTCCCTCGAAGTACGCAGATCGCATCCATGTACCCTTCTATATCCAACGATCCAAATTTACTTCTCCACTTTAGGACTTCRACAAAAGTTTCCTTTACTCCACACCAATCTCCTGGAGAGTTTTCTCCCAGACTCTCCAATTTKTTKCCATGTATTCTCCTCGATACCGACAACTAAAATATACTTCGCAGCTTCAGGACTTCGGTAATCCAACTCTTTGAACACCTGTAAACCTTCRGAAACGTGAAGTGCCAAAGGACTTCAAAGACTATCGTCCATGCAACTCTCCTAGATATCACGTTCTGGAAAGATCACGACTCCTCCAAATGGATCTTTCTCGTTGATTTTGGAATTTTAAGTGGGCTCCTCCCTACTGAAAAAATTCCACCCGCTATCTCTTCTGAGATTGTTTCTCCTCAAAACTTTGAACTTCCCAGAATGTTTCTTCGACACTTATCTAAATATAGACCCTATGCACACCTTAAAACAAGGTTTATTTCAACTTGACTCATTTCTGGGCGACTGTGTACTCCTTGCAATATTTCTTACATGACTCAATTGTTCCTCCTAAAAAATATAAGGTTGAGTGTGTTTCTGCCTGCGCAAACCGAGCAAGGTCCTCTACAATTCAATGCAAAAAAAGATTCAAGTTATCTCTCCTGAAGTTCTGAGTTGAAACAAACTCTGTCAATTCACACCTTGCGGACACTTTGCACTCCTTGCAAATAAAAGCTTCTCGTTATCTCTTATGATCTTCTGAGTTGAACTAGACTCCGTCAACACACACCTTGCGGACACTATGAACTCCTTACATGGGATCAAGGAATAGAAACAATTGAAACTTATCTAATCCTCAAAGATTCATACATTCAACCATGTAATGCATTCATAACATAAGAACAAGTAATAACAAAGAATTTCAATTAAACATAGAGCCTACCATTACTTCATTCAGATAGACACAGTAACAACAACACCACACATTTGAATCAACGCTTCTTTGTTATATTAATTCAAATGATATGTACATGGGTTCATACAAAGTTTTTAAGCTTCAACAATAACAAGTTCAAATAACGTTTTGCAGCAACTATTTCAGCAGCCGGCTTTTCAACAACCTCATTTGGGAAACAACACATTTATTTATAAAAAAAGAGCTCATAGAGATTTGTCCTACAAATACCTTAGTGCTATCCTAT
>JASDQU010107540.1:136288-160790 GCA_032191745.1 Picea mariana
TGGTACACTAGTTAACTCATCTAGGTGGTAGTTCAATCCCGTAACTGTCCGAGAGACTAGAATAGGTGGAAGTTTACTCCCGTAACTATTGGTGTGCATCCCAATCACTCTAGACCACCAAGATGGAGCATTTGCTTCTCCTCCAGTGTGCACTGGTTGAGTTATACAAAGTATATCATGTGTAAATTATCATTCATTCATTTGGTTCATGAGAGTTATTCCATTCTTTATCTCTTGCTTCTCTTTTCTTCTATTTTCTCTGCAACTGTGTATGCCAATTCCCAGCTAGATCTATTATGTGTATGTTCAACAAATTTACATGGAGTTCCTAGGAAATGTAATACTTCTATATACAATAATAAAAATATACTAGTGGCTACGAGACAGAAAAGGACAAGAGATAGAGGGTTATGATTCCATGAGATAGGGGGCTTAAGGGGATAAGTATTTTTATTATATTTTATTTGGCCATATTGAATTTAATTGAGAAAAGTGGTTACACACACTTCTTGGGGGGAGGCTATGTGAATCCTAATTTCATGTAATTATATAAACATGTTTTGTGGGATGTGTTGGGGGTTATTCTSCATTCACTCTTACACTCTTCTCACTCTTTCATTTTTGGTTCCTCATTCTTTCTATTTTGAGTKCTCTTCATTTGATCATGGAAATGAATGTCTAGAAGAGGAGAACCATTGCTAGATGAATGTAATAAATTATTGAATCATTATGGGAGGGAATGGATGCATTTGTGCATGATATTGATGGCAGTTTGGAAAGAAATATCCACAACTGGGAATCCTTGAATTWTTTAGTAAGGAAATTTCCTAACCAGAAGCACTAGATCCATGCAGAGAAATTTAATAGTCTGAGGGAATTCATGGCAKATAAAAGGGTTCATTTCTTTGGTTTGTTCAAGCTTAAAGGGAAAGGGAGGTGGAAATTAGGATTTTTGTGTGGTTGGGAAAACATGAGAGCTTGTTATCTAACTAGTGTGTTTTTAGATTTGGCCTAAGATCTGTCCTTGTGGATTCATAGCACTAGCTTGGGGATGATACTATTTTAGAGAGTGAATAAAAAACAATGTCTATGGTTTGGAGGAACATCCTTGGTATGCAACCAATTCATGATTGTTACTTCAAAAGGTAAGTGCTCTATGCGTTTTTTGTATAATGTATATTCCACCCTGTATTTATTTATCTTTGAGATATGTATTTGTAATGTTGCTTCTTGCTGGTTATTTATTCTACATGGAACACTCTTCCTTTCTTGGATGGTTTAGCATGTTTTGAATCCATCTTTGTTTATTTTGAAGAATGAAACTAAAATTCATAATTAGACAATGAGGGCGAATCTCGAAGTACTCGGGCAATGGGTACATTTCAAATCAATACCTGGAAAAATAATTTTGGTATTTGTTGTACTAGGTATGTTACAATTTAGTTTCATAGTATTCTTGGAGAGAGTTTTTAGGTAGTGTGGCCCAACTTGGTGGATGGGTACGTTACAAATTGCATGGAGAGAATTGGAACAAACTGTGGGACTACATGGCAAAGAAAGGGGTTCATTTCTTTAGGTTGTGCATGTTGATAGGGAAGGAGAGCTTGTTGGTTGGAATTGCTTCCAGCAATATAAATTATGAAGATAATTATACATGCTTTGCATTAGAATGCCTATGTATGCATGATTTATTTTATGCAAGAGTGTGTATGTAAATAAGCAATTGGAAGGACTTCTTGTGTAGATTAAAGGCTACAATACCTAGAATTGTAAGAACATCGGTATGGTGTTCTTCACTGTGGAAAGTGCCAGAATAAGGGGAGGGGGATGTAACACATTGGTTTTAATCCCTATGAACTAGAATTTATTATGTAAATGTGACATTATTCTATTGATACAGTAAAGTTGAAAAGGGGCTCGAGTTCCTAGGAAATTTAATACTTCGATATACATTAATAAAAACACACTGTTGGCTGCAAGATAGACAAGGACAAGAGATAGGGGGCTACGATTTCACGAGAAATGGGGATTAAGGGGATTTTTTTTTTAATATCTTATTTGGCCATAGTTTATTTAATTAAAAAATTGGTTACATGAGATTCTTTGGGGGGAGGCCATGTGGTTCTTCATTTCATGTAATTCTATAAACATCCCTTGTGGAATGTTTTGGGGGTTATTGTCCATTCACTCTTACACTCTTATTACTCTTTAAATTTCGGTTCCTCATTATTGATAACTCATGTGATCTTGGTATGATCATGGAAATGAATGTCTGGAAGAGGAGAGACATTGCTATGTGGTTGTAATAAATTATTGAATCATTCCAGAAAATAACAAATGCCTTTGTGCATGAGATTGATGGCATTTTGGAAATAATTGTCCACAACTGAGAATCCTTGGAGTTTCCAGTAGGGGGATTTCCCTACTAGTAGCACTGGAGCCCTGGAGAGAAGTGTAAAATCCCGAGGGACTGCATGGAAAAAAAATGGGTTCATTTCTTTGGGTTGTGCATGCTGAAGGGAAAAGAGAGGCGAAAATCAGAATTGTTGTGTGGGTGGGAAAATTTGAGATATTTTCAACTAACTTGTGTGTTTTTATATTTGGCCTAGGACCCGTCCATGTGGATTTGCATTTACATTACTTTGATTCTCTTCATTTGCATTATTTGTTTTTTCAATTTTCAATTTTTGATTGATTAGTGGGATTGCAAACAACAACGAATGTTGTTTCCATTGATTGGTTATACAACATTTTTCATTGTTTCCTTCTTAATCCTTAAGTTTTGACAACAGAATCATGTACCTTTTAATAATTTTTTTGAAAGGTCTTAACTGAGTGTTCCATTTTAACATTTTGGGAATTTCTTCTGCAATTTTAATTATTTCAAAGGAACTGTATAGAGAATTCAAATCTCTTCCCACTCGATGGTTCATTTAAGGAAAATTATTTTATTTTCCCGTCTTTGTATTGGGTACCTTATGAAGGTTCTAGTTCATCAACCCACTTTTGAGGAATTGTATACTACATTTTTAAATGGCATATTTTGGGTAAATATATTTCTCTAACATTTAAAGTGCCATCAAAGTAGTGTATTTCGGTCAACTTATATAATCATTTTTTTCTTTAGTTTATTAGCATTGTGGTACAATTGTTATGAATTCAACTCTCTTCCCACTCCGTCATTGATTTTAGGAAAATTATTTTATTTTATTGTCTTTGTATTGGGTATCTTATGAAGGCTCTAGTGCATCAACCCACTCTTGAGGAATTGTATACTACATTTATAATGACATATTTTGGCTAAAGATATTTCTTTAACATTTTAAGTGTCATCAAAATACATTATTTTTGTCAACTTATGCAATCATTCTTTTCTTGAGTTTATTAGCATTGTGGTATAGTTGTTAGAATATTCATACACTACTTATTCCATCATCATCACCGTCATTGTGGAGACTTTCTATACATTTTCCTAACCCCCTCATTTTGCATGAGGTTCTTTGGTTGTTCCTCATCCTTTTGGGGAAATTTCTTTTTTACTTAATGATAACTTTGTTGGTCATATAATTGGCCCACATATCATTACTTTTTACGTTCTTTCATTTTGTATAGCATAATAATCATGAGTTTGATTCATTACCTCTACATGGATACCTTATCCAACCATGTTTTTTAGACCCATATAGAGGGTTGTTGTCCATGATAACACTTTATTTATGGCGCCATTATTATAAAACATTTAACATTTCATCCAAGTGGTGGATTCTAGGCCACTTGTGAAACTGTTCTAAGAGTTTCAAAAATCATTTTCCTTCAAGACCATGCACAACCATGTTTTGGAGGCCCCAAAGATAGCCACTTTTGAGAATTTCTTTATTTGATTGCTCAACATCATTCTCACCTTCAAAACATAAATATAGCTTTTGTTATCATATGTGACAACCATTTGCATCATATGTGTCCATAAAGTTCAACATTGTGTGGGATGTTCTGTAATTCTTGCTCGGGTGATTCTTTATGATTTGTCATTTTGTTTGAAACCAAATTTTCTTCAAATTATTCCTCACATAGAGAATCTATTCTGATTTTTTCTCGTAAATTGTAGTATTTGGATATCCATGCATGTTAATGAGATGGTGTTAGGTGCCAGATCTATTGTAATAACACAAAAAAAATACTACATAGAATAAAAATGGGACAACACAATAGATGAAACCACAACACCAAAATAATAAATTTGTTGAAAGGAAACAATGTTCACTTGCCTCTTCGAGGAGGAAACCTCCAACAGAGAAACACTCTATTACAATAATTATCAATACAAAAATTATCATGCCCTCGACTCCTATTTATACTAAATCTATATACCACAAGAAAAATCTAGAGGAACATCTTCTAGAAGCGGAAGCTTCTATTGGGTCTTCTTACATTTGACTTATTCTTCCTTATTACTAGGCCTTATTAATATTGGAATTTATCACATGGAAAATATATTATTTTAGCTAAGTGAGGGGTTATTGACGTTAGGTCCCTAAAATCCCCTCCCCTTAAAAATAGTCTTGTCCTCAAGGCTTGAGATGAGGAAATTTCTATAGAATGGTAGTTGGCTCCCAAGTGGCATCTGCTGGATTTGTATCTTTCCACTGTAATAAAACTTCCTTGATGGCATGAAGAAGGATATGGAACTCACGTTGGTCCAAGAATGATCGTGGTTGTAACCATATGGAGCCTTCTTCATCCAACTCAGGGATACTAATTTGAATGTGGCTCGTATTTCCAATCACCTTCTTTAAGCAAGAGACATGAAAAATAAGATGGATCTTACAATGACTTGGAAAATCTAATTGGTAGGTGACCAATCCCGCATGCTTGAGAAATCTATAAGAGCAATAAAATTTAGGCATAAGCTTCTAATAATGTTCATCCTTGAGTGAATTCTTCTCAAAAGGTTGCATTCAAATAAACACTTGGTCCCCCTCAACAAATTGGCGTTCTGAATGAACTTGGTATGCTTGTTTCTTCATGTGATTCCGATCCATTACCAAATTAGTTTTGAGGGAACAATGAATATCTTCTCAAACTGTAAGATTTTGATCAATCGCCTGAACCTTTGAGACACATGACATGTATGAGATAAATTAAGGTGGAATTTTTCCATATAAATCTTTAAAAGAAGTCATGCAAGTAGCTATATGGTAAGAGGTGTTGTGCCATGATTAAACTAGTGGAAACCATTGAGCCTACTAATTTTTCCATTCATATGAAATGCACCGCAACTATGTTGACAACTTTAGTTTGGCCATCAATTTGAACATGATAGGTTGTTCTTAGATGAAATTGGGTTCCCTATAGCTTGAACAATTCTTTCCAAAAATTATTTTTCAAGGTGGGATCTCGGTCAGAAACAATAGAATGAGGTAGGCCATGAAGCTTGAACATATGATCCATGAAAATTTGAGCCACGATGGAGGCGGTAAATGTGTTTTTAATAGCACATAAATGAGAATAATTGGAAATACGATCAACTACCACCATGATGACTGACTTATTTCCCAATATAGGTAAGCCAACAATGAAATCCATAGATATATCCCTCCAAATAATGGGTGGCATTGGAAGCAATTTTAGTGAGCCATGGGATTTGACTATTTCTCCCTTGTTCCATTGACATACATCACTTTCCTCCACAAAAGTGTGGACGTCCTGTTTTATACCATCCCCCAAAAAATAACGTTTGACCCTAGATCATAGGTTTTGGTAAACCCTAAGTGCCCAACTTTGGGTGTAGCATGAAGCTCAGAAAAGCACCATGGATTTAAGTTCTGACTATTTAATTAAATAGAGAAGGCCTTTGTAGTGAAGCTCATCATTGTGCCAAGAGTACACTAGGGAAACTAGAGAATTGGATTACAATTGTTGGATCACATGTGAAATTTTCATATCTTGCAGCCATTCCTGGTGAACAACTTGGAGCTAATATGGTACAATGAGGGAGAGGGAAAAGAGGGGCCCTTAATATTTATATTTTCTTAAAAGAGTGTCAATAACCACAATTTATTTTCCTTTTTTGTAAATGATCTCATATAATATCGAAATAGCTTAGTCACCCATTTTTGTTGATCCGTTGATGAAAGATGTTGCTTCAAAAAATACTTGAGGCTCTGAAGGTCTGTCTTAATTTGGAATAGTTTCCCCAATAGATAAGGGTGAAAGAGATCGACTGGATAAAAAATAACCAACATTTCCTTTTCATAGATTGATTTCCCGAAATGTCACTCTAATAATTATTTGTTGGTAAAGGCCAAAGGCCAACTATCTTGCATAAGGACTGCTCCAATTCCTCTCCTTGAAGAATCACATTCCAAGACAAAGATCGTTGTGAAATAGGGTAGGGAGATGAAATGAGTGGTGAACATATCCTCTTTCAAGGCTTAGAAGGAATGATCAATTCCTGAATTCCAAGTGAAATAATTCGTTTTAAGGAGAGCAGTGACAGGTGCCGCAATTTTTCCATAATTCGTAACAAACTTGGGATAATATCTTGTTAAACCCATAAGAACCATGAAATCTTTTKAAAGTGTTGGGGTGAGACCAATCCTTCATAGCTTCAATATTATTAGGATCCACCATAACACCATCCTTTCCAACAATATGACCCATGTATTCAACTTTTGAGGCTCCAAAAGAACATTTAGATTGTTTGAGAAAAAGTTAGTGATGAGAGAGTATATGAATAAATCCATCCATGTGAGAAAGATGGGATGTCCATGTTTTACTATATATGAGAATATCATCAAAGAAAACTACGAAAAAATGACAGATAAAAGGACGAAAGAGATGGTTCATGAGGATTTGGAAAATGAAAGGAGCATTACATAATCTAAAGGGMATGACCAAGAACTAATAGTGGCCCTCATTAGTGTGAAATTCAATGTTATAAATGTTTGCCTCTTTCATACGTATCTAGTCGTATCCAAAATGAAAACTGAGTTTAGTAAATAACTGGGCACCACTTAATTCATCCAATATATCATCAATTAAAGGAATGGGAAATTTGTCTTTGATGGTGAGTTTGTTGAGGGCGTGAAAGTCAAGACACATGCACCAAGATCCTTAATTATTAAGTACAATGACCATAGGATAAAAATAGGGGATAGTACTAGGATGAATAACACCCACGATGAGAAATTATTGAACATTTTTTTCAATTTCATTTTTCTAGGAAAATGAATCAACATAGGGACGAACATTGGGAGAATGGTTGTTGGGGATGAGGAGAATGGAATGATCATGAATGCCATGGGAAGGGGGAATTCCTTATGGAGTGTAAAAAAAAAATTGATTTTTAGAGAGCATGGATGGAGGTCAGGATGCACAAAGGGTGTCTTAGTGGCTTGAATGGAATAGATTTGTGCAATAATTCCAGAATGACCTTTTTTTAGGAGATTTTTCATGCGATAGGAACTGATGAGCTCAGGGGAACCTATTTTGATTCCTTGGAAACTTTATTGTTGGCCCTCCTAGTTGAATTTCATGGTTAATTACTTTAAATACATGAGAATGGGGAAAAGAGTCCGTAACCATTCGACACCCAACACAATGTCATAACCACCCATGTCAATAGAAAACATATGCTATTTCATGTTGTGTTGACCAATTTGGAGACACAGAATTTCACAATGCCCCCCACAATTCACGAACCCTCCATTGGTAATCATAATTTTAAAGTTGTTGACTTCACAAATATAGCAATTAGTTTCATGGGAAATGCAACGATGAATAAAAATATGGGTTTTACCATTGTCAATAAGGATGATGACCTTCTGATGCTTAATGTAACCAATTAGCTTGAGGTTTTGAGGCGTAAAGATGTTTGTGAGAGAATTCAACTAAGTGATTGGTTCAACTTCTGGGGGGTCCGAGGGTGGAGTAACATCGGTGGCTTCAGCCACACGGGGAGACTCAACATATTATTCAAAATATCCTTAGATATGGCCATAAAAATATTTTGTTTCTTATAGTTGTGCCCAGGAAAACATTTTTCATCACAATTATAACAAAGGCCCTTGAGTTGGCATTCATCCATTTCTATCTAGGTCAATTTCTTGATCTTTAGTGGAGTGGAAGGAGGGGATGGAGTGACTAGTTTAGGGAGAGTAACAAGGAGGGTATTTTGGTTTGAGAAGAGACAACCTGTTTTTCTTCCTTAGCTCTTTGAGTAGCTTCAACCCAGTGGTGTAGACCCCCTTCTCTCCTAAGGGTTGTGCGACCTCCCAGTCACGATCTTTGATTCAGGAGTCAGATGGATTCTATGAAACCTTCCAGGTCTCGTTCTATGTTAAGAAAAGTTCCTCTTGGATCCCTACACAGATTCCACAATGCTCGCGTCCTTCCCTTTCATGCTTTGCAAAAATATTAGAGTATCAGGTGTTAGTGCCTTTTCTATGGGTCCCTCCTCCAATGTGACCTTGGGTGATGACCACATGATTACGAGCGTGGCCAAAAGAATTTTGAAGTCAAACAATTGTTGGGCCTACAATTCTCCTCAGGCCTCCACGTGTCTTCCCAATGAAACCTTGGTAAGGATTGTGGCCCTCCCTTGACTTTTTAAAGTCCGTGCAACTCCTGTCCCCATAATGGGAGATGACCATGTATACCACCATCTTGAAAATTCTTTTAACCAGATGACTGAGATATCTTCCTTGGAATCAACAGTTTGGATCCCCCTCTCTCTGATTGACGGTTGTGATCGATTCATAAATCCAGACTTTGGGACTTTTGAATCTCAAAACTTGGTTTCCTTTTGAGAGCAATATTCTGGAGTGAAAGATATTCTAACACTTGTCCCCTTTGATCAACGGTTATGATCTCTGTGGTTCTATGAACTTCAGGGTTTTTAAATCTCAAACCTCTCCTTCTGTTGTAGTTCAATCTCCCAGAGTAAGTGATCTGAAGACACATGTCCTCACAATCAATGGTCCAACTTATACCTTGGGTGTTTTACCTTTCAACACAGATCAACAGTCCTGAGTCCCTCCCCTCGATCAATGGTTGAGATCTCCTCCAGGTTTTTGGACTTTGGGGATTTCGAATCTAAAACTTCACCCTTTCCCCAATGATTTTATCTGAAGGTTGTGATCGACTGACGTGTTTACCCCCCTTTTATCAACAACTGAGGAATACTTCGGGTCTATACCCAGAGTACACAGATTCACACCACGTGTACGCTAAATCTGACAGCTAGATGTCGCTTCAAGAATTTACCCGGATCTCACAGATTTTCACCACGTCTCCTCCATATCCGGTGGCTCGGATTCACTTCAATATTTCGAGGTTCGATGACCTCAGTTCTAAAACTGAAAAACCCCATGAAAAATTTCTCGGAGCTCACGATTTGCTAACAAGTGTCCTCCGACAGATAGATGACTCTCGACTCTTTGGAACTCTGCACTTCGGGAATCATAGAGTTCACACTTGATTCCTTCTAGGATCATGATATCCAATGGCTCAGATTTTCCTTAGAGATCCAATGCCAGGTGGTCACCTCAGACGATCTGATGGCTCAACCTACTTTAGATGATCGGATGATAGATATTTCACTTCGAAAATCTGGGACTCCGGACTTTAGAAGTTTCAAGTCTCAAATATTGGTGATTTCTCTCACCTGTGTATACGAAGCATTAAAGCTCATGTACCTGATCTTCAATCATACAAGTGTTGGTCCTTACATTGTGATCCAATGGCCTACGTCACTCCTCCTGATCTTTTGATTTCTCTAATGTAGAATACTTTCTAAGTGTTCAAAGGTTTGGAACCTTTTCTCCTCTGATGAGTTTGACTCTTGAATCTCATTAGCACTTATGAAAAGTGTTATTCCTCCTGAGCTTGGTCTTGTGAATACTTGGACTTCCCATACACTCCTTTCATTCTAGAGATTTTGATAACTCATATCCAAAGGNATTCCTTCTAGGATCATGATATCCAATGGCTCAGATTTTCCTTAGAGATCCAATGCCAGGTGGTCACCTCAGACAATCTGATGGCTCAACCTACCTTAGATGATCGGATGATAGATATTTCACTTCGAAAATCTGGGACTCCGGACTTTAGAAGTTTCAAGTCTCAAATATTGGTGATTTCTCTCACCTGTGTATACGAAGCATTAAAGCTCATGTACCTGATATTCAATCATACAAGTGTTGGTCCTTACATTGTGATCCAATGGCCTACGTCACTCCTCCTGATCTTTTGATTTCTCTAATGTAGAATACTTTCTAAGTGTTCAAAGGTTTGGAACCTTTTCTCCTCTGATGAGTTTGACTCTTGAATCTCATTAACACTTATGAAAAGTGTTATTCCTCCTGAGCTTGGTCTTGTGAATACTTGGACTTCCCATACACTCCTTTCATTCTAGAGATTTCAATAACTCATATCCAAAGGACTTCTCGAAGAGAATTTCCTTTCTCCCTACTGGCATTCTCCTTTTGTTGGTTCCTCGACTTCTTACAAAGTCCCTTTGACGCTTAGTCGAACCTCGGATCTATGCCAATCTCTTTTCAATCCTTTCAAAGGGAAGTTTCGTGCTATCTCTTCTGAGCTTTAGAACTGAAACATATCCCGACAATGCACTCCTTGTATTCTGTGTGCACACTTTGCACCAATAGACAGAAGAGAAGCAATTGAAACTTACCCTAACTTTCACAGTTCCATATACTCATAACAAAATTCATTCATTCATTCATGAAAATAGAATAACATGGAATTGTAAGAAATGTGCACACGATGCATTGGGTCAATTTTCCTTTGTTATATTAAAAAGAAAAAATGGCTAGAACTATATCAAAACAAAAAACAAAAAAATAGAAATATCCTACTAAGAAGCTAGCCTCATTTGGGCATACATAACCTCTATTTATCTCAGAGGGTTCTTAGGGTACCCCCCCACTACTTGGATACTCCAAAACCTAACCTAACGACTATATTAGACCAATCGTATTCCAGAGTAGGATTGTAAACTCCTACTTTGCTCACAATTGTTCAAGCGTGCTTCAAATATTTTTCCAGCACTGAGTTAAGGCATGCTAATCGTTGGGTTCAGACGTGCTTTAGAATATTTTTCAATACTTCCAACATTGAGATTCTGGAAATATTCTCATGCATTGAGGGCCTACTCCATGTGCTTGCTAACGATGCTCCTGCATCATACTTTTTAAAGAGAAATCCCCCTATAGGCAAGTGGATTCTCTCTTCATCTTTAAACTCCTAAATCCAAGAAAGAAAGTGCTATTGTGGACACTGACATTCCTTTTTATAAAGCTAAACTATCAAAGAAGAGGAAGGAAGAATTGTAAATACATTTTTACCAACATTTTTCCTTTCTCGATCCAGGCTGATCTTGATCTCCAAGTTATTAAGAAGGTCCTGTGGTACAATGGGAAACAACAACGATACTTCCTACTCTACCATGATTAGATTCATAATGGATCTATGAAAGAAACAAGTTCATGAAATGTAGGAAAACTTTAAAGGAAACAGGCCAAGCATATATTTATATTAATGAGAACAAAGTGGTGCTTATAGCCATGGATGTAGTGCAACATCTTCCCCAAGATCCCTTTATCCAGACCCTTGATCAAATAATCCACACACATAATGATGATTCTTCAATGATATCTCCCTTATGAGATCATAAGTTTGATGCTTCACAATGTCCCCATATCAATACCACTCATGAGATCATAAGTTTGGTATCTCTCAATATCCATATGTTCTTTTACCGTGAGAAGGCCTCCTTATATAAGCTTGGAGAGACCCAAACACCTTGAGAGATCTTTGGGATAAGTTGAGGATTCCTCTCCTTCAGTTGTGGATCTTCCCTAAGATCATGCCTTGACCTCAGATTCAAATCCAACCAACTTCAGAGATTGAGTGGATTCTTCCCTGATTTATCTCAACAAACCAAAATTTTCTCAAAAGGGGAAGCACTCCCCCAAAAGGGTGCACATAGCGTTTCAACACTCCCCCAAAAAAGGTTAGGGAGCTTTGATTCTCCCTGGCAGTGGGAAGGGGAGTGCTTCCTTCCAAAAATCATTTTTGAGTGATTTTCTTCATGGAAAATGCTTTGTAATCTTCATCGAATGATTTCTCTTCCTAAAACTAGTATTTGAAGGTGTCTTAAGTGTCCTTATGATGTCGTTAGAGACACAACATAGGAAAGATGACAGTATGATGTTTGTGACACTTGCGACACTAGCAATGAAGACAATGGGTCATCATTGAAGTGAGTAATTTTTATGTGTAACAGATTGCCCCCCAAAGTGCGAAGTTAGAAGACATAAACCGATTACTGAAGTACTTGGTAGACTTTTTCAAGCAAGGGTATGGACTCAGAGAACTTGGTAGAAGCTTCACACAACCATCAAACAAGTATTATGATATGTTTCAAACCCAAGGCAGGCATACCTATGCTTGGGTGATAATGACTTGCAAGGTATGACTTCCATAATATACACTTCGGATCCATAATTATATTAACAAAGAGTATAGACACCAAAGATATAATGTGGATCTATAATTCCATGACATGAACTAATCGTAGCCATGATAAATACACAGTGGATCTACGAGATGAAAAAACATAGCCACATACCAATGCAAAGTGGATCTATGTGACAGTATATATATCAATGTGCTCAAAAGAAACTCCATCGCAACCTGGGAAAAGTACATATAAGAGTGATGAATCAACCCAGGTCTTATTGCCGATCTCGATGTAGGATGGATATAACCATTTGAATATATGTCCTGATGTTGAACATGGTAGAAACCACTTAATTACTGGTCAACGAGGTAAACCGTTAACCAGCACGAGGGAAATCACCATTGATGTCAATGATTCCAAAGGTACTCTAGTATATTCCAATGAATGTGAATGAATGAGATGAATTCAAACATTCATGGAATCACCCGATCAGGGGTCAATAATGTAAACCCACTATCGGAAGCGAGGAGGCCTACCATTGAGGCATGCAGGTCCAAAGATACTAAATGGTTTCTATGTCTAGTTCCCAGACAATGTGTTGAAGTCGACAGGAACAAACTCATTGTCGGAGGGCCTTGATGTATCCCCCATCAACGACATGAAAGAGAAACATAGATGTAAATTGGTGGATCAAATAAACATGGAATGACATAGGTATTGAAACAAGATATTTGTGATGGCTGACTCTCGAGGTAGATACTTCCCTACACCGATCCACAACAACAGAAACATGACATGGACCAAAACATGATGATGCAGTGGATACTGGGACTTTCTTCGGGTGACCCAAACGAGTAAAGAAAATCAGTGGATTGGTTCAGTGCTGAGGTTTAGCAGAATAAAATGTATGCAAAGACAAAGTGTCATGTTCAAGGGCGACCGTAAGAGTTACTGGTAATGTTCTCAAAAACTTCTTGGCTTGCTTCCTTCACTTTTTTCCTCTATCCAGATAGATGAGTGCCTCTTTTTTATTTAATGAGATCGAGGAGGGTAACACATGCTCGATATAACTCACCTTCGGTAATTCCCTCTTCCTTTATTTAACGAATTGGAAGAAGTAAGGGTTCAGTCCCATATGGGCCCTTCAATGTATGATTTTTTAATGAGTCCAAAGAAGGTCAACTTGGTGGTTTTTCATATTTAGTGAGTTGCCAATTTCTGTTATAGAGAAATCCCCCTGCAAACAAGTGTATTCTCTCTTGGGATTTAAACTCCTAACTCCAAGACATAAAGCGTTATTTTGGACACTGACATTCCTTTTCATAAAGATAAACTATCAAAGAAGAGGAAGGAAGAATAGTAAATACCTTTTTACCGACGTTTGTCCTTGCTTGATCCAGGATGATCTTGATGTCCAAGTTCTTCAGAAGGTCCTATGGTACAATGAGAAACAACAACGATACTTCCTACTCTAGCATGATTATCTTCATAATGAATCTATGAAATAAACAAGTTCATGAAATGTACACAAACTTTAAAGGAAATAGGCCAAGCATAGATTTATATTAATGAGAACAAAGTGGTGCTTACAACCATGGATGTAGTGCAGCAGCTTCACCAAGATCCCTTTGTCCATACCCTTGCTCAAATAATCCACACACATAATGTTGATGCTTCAATGATATCTCCCTTATGACATCATAAGTTTGATGCTTCAGAATGTCCCCATATCAATACCACTCATGAGATCATAATTTTGGTATCTCCCAATCTCCATATGTTCTTTTACCATGAGAAGGCATCCTTATATTAGCATGGAGAGACCCAACCACCTTGAGATATCTTTGGGATAAGTTGAGGATTCCTCTCCTTCAGTTGTGGATCTTCCCTAAGATCATGCCTTGACCTCATATTCGAATCCAACCAACTTCAGAGATTGAGGGGATTCTTCCCTGATTTATCTCAATAAACCAAAATTCTCTTAGAAAGGGAAGAGCTCCCTCAAAAGGGTGCACAAATCATTTCAACGCTCCCCCAAAGAAGGCTAGGGAGCACCAATGCTCCCTGATAGCGGGTAGGGGAGTGATGCCTTCCAAAAATAATTTTTTAGTGGTTTTCTTCATGGCAAATGCTTTGTACTCTTCATCAAATGATTTCTCTTCCTAAAACCAATCTTTGAGGGTTTCTTAAGTGTCCTTATGATTTCATTAGAGACACGACATAGGAAATATGACAGTATGATGTTTGTGACACTTCTGACACTAGCAATGACGATAATGGGTCATCATTGAAGTGAGTAATTTTTGTGCGTAACAATACTCCTATTGACAAAAGTTCATGGACTCCTATCCATGAGCTCCTGCACCGACTTTCCATGATTTTGGATAGCAGATTCATTTTCCAAACTGGCATCTTCTATTGGGTGTCCCTTCCACATGACCAAATATTCAAAATAGGTCTTCCTTATGGTCATCTTTCCAATCCTCTGATCAACAATCTTTTGCATCTGTAGTTTTTCTACTACAGGCAATTGTTTCACCCACTGGACCTTCTCTTGATCTTCTAATCCCTCTGTGTCATCTTTATTATAAGGATACAAGTCTAAAACATTGAATATGGGTGATATTCCCACATTATCTAGAAACTCAATCTCATAGGCATTTTCATCAAACTTCCTCAAGATCTTACATGTCCCTATCTTCTTCATATTTAACTTGTTATATGTTCCCCTAGGGAACCTTTCTTTCCTGAGATGTGCTAGAACCTAATCTCCTACTTCAAATTGAAGTTCTCTGTGGTGTTGATTATATATGCACTTGTACTCATGGTTAGAACTGTGCAACTCTCCTCTGATATGGATATGGAGCTTCTATATTTCTGCAGCAAAAACTTCTACTCCAACACTCCTGATCTCACTCTGTTTCAAGTATCTCATCTCAGATACTCTCATGGGTTGCATTCCATACAATATTTGGAAAGGGTTCTTTCCAATGCTCCTCTTTGGTTAGTCATTGTATGCAAATTCTGCTTGTGGAAGAATCTGATCCCACTGATTATGGTGCTTAGTAACCAGACTGCTCAATAAGTTTCCCAAACTTCTGTTTACCACCTCAGTCTGTCCATATGTCTAAGGGTGATAAGCTGAGTTGAAGGACAAATCTGTCCCCAACTTATTCCACAATGTTCTCCAAAAGTAACCAACAAATTTTGTGTCTTTGTCCAAGACAATGCTTTTGGGTAGGCCGTGAAGTCTCATAACCTCCTTGAAAAACAGATTTGCAACATGTGTTGCATCACTGGTCTTCCAGCATGGGATAAAGTGTGCCATATTTGAAAATCTATCTAATACCACAAATATGGAATCAAATCATTTTTGTGTTCTTGGGAGTCCCAACACAAAATCCACACTTATTGCATCCCAAGGTCTCTTTGGTATTTTCAATGGTTGATACAATCGAATGTTCTGTCTGTTTCCTTTTGCATGTTGGCAGATTCTACATATGTTCACAAACTTTATCACTTTTTTTCTCATACTTGGCCAATAGTATGAACTAATCAATTTTGATTTTTTTTTAGCATGGCCTAAATGTCTAGCCGATCCTCCACTATTATTTTCCTTCAAAAGGTTATCCCTCATTGAGAATTTTGGTATGCACAACTAATTTCCCTTGAATAACGATCCCTCTTGAATCATGTACTCTATCCACTGGATTATGTCTCTAAGCACAGGATTTTCACATGCTTCATATGCTTCCTTGAAAGTTGTATCATCATAATACATGTTCTTAAGGTGTTCAAATCCCAAGGTCTTCACCTAAAATTCCTACAGAATCAAGCATCTCCTGCTTAATGCATCAACAACTTTGTTAGCATTCCCAAAAATAGTTTTTATGACAAAAGCAAAATTCTGCATAAACGCAACCCATTTCGCATGCCTCTGATTCAATTTTTCCTGTCTGGTTATGAATTGTAAAACCTGGTTATCGCTATACAAGACAAATTCTTGTGGGACAAGGTAATGTCTCCACTTCTTCAAGTCTTGAATTATGGTGTAAAACTCCTTATCATATGTGGAGTAGTTTCGCTTGGTCTCATTCAACTTCTCACTGAAATAGGCAATAGGTCTATTATCCTGGCTAAAAAATGCTCAAATTGTGACTCCACTTGCATCATATCTCACCTGAAATGTCTTTTCAAAATTCGGCAAGACCAAAATTGGTCGTTCTGTTATTTTCTCCTTCAGTATATTGAATCGCCTCTCAGCTTCCTTTGACGATTTAAAATACTTGTTCTTCTTCTTCACTGTATCCATCATTGGTGCACAAATTGCACTGAAGTCTTTGATGAACTTCCTATAGAATATTTCTAATCCATGGAAGCTCCTTACCTCACACATACCCTTCAACGATGACCATTCTTTGATTTCTTTCAGCTTCTATGGATCCATATTTAGTTCATTAGAAGAGATCACAAAACCCAAGTAAATGATTTATGTCTTCATAAAAGAGGACTTCTTTAGATTTATCAACACCTTCTCATATTGTCGTCTCATCATCACTAGTGTTAGGTGCCTCAAATGCTCCTCTTTAGTCCCACTAAAGATCAATATATCATCCATATATACAACCACAAACCTGCTAATGAAATCTTTCAGTATCTCATTCATCAGCCTCATAAAAGTACTTGGGGCATTTGTTAAGTTGAATGGAACAACAAGCACCTCATACAAACCTCCATTTGTCTTAAAGGTTGTCTTCCACTCATCACCTTCTCTCATTCTAATCTAGTGATATCCACTTTTCAAATCTCTATTAGAAAAGAAATTTGCTCCACTTAAACAGTCCATTAAATAATCCATTATTGGTAAAGGAAATCTATAAATGATGGTGATCTTGTTAATGGCTCTTGAGTCTGTATACATTATCCATCCTCCATCCTTATTTGGAATCAACATAGTTGGTACTGTGCATGGAATCAATATCTCTCTAACCAAACCCTTCTCTAACATTTCCTGGACTTGGTTCTTCACTTCCTCATTCTCTCAAGGTGTCAATATGTATGTTTCTTTGTTCAACATACTTTCTCCTGATATCAAGTCAATATGGTGGTTGATACTTCTGATGGGTGGCAATGTGTTAGGCAGCTCATCCACCACTATGTCAACAAAATTATCCAACAATTCTTGAACTTGTTCGGGCAAATCATCCATCAAAGTACTTGTATAGATACCTCTGGGTTTCCTCACCACAACAAACTGCATCTCCTGTTATTTCTTGCATTCTTTCAGGAGTTCCTTCCCTCTCATGAGAAGTATGCTTGTGTTGGCTTCCTCTTTCACTTTCTTCTCCTCTATTGGCAGCAACATGTGTGTTCTACCCTTCTTCTCCAACGTGTATGTATTCTACCTCCCATCATTAATGACATTATTGTCAAACTGCGATGGTCTTCCCAACAAAATATGGCATACATCCATGGGAATTACATCACATAGAATTTTATCTCTCTATCCTCCTATCTTAAATTAAACCAAGCATTGTTTAGTAACCATTACCTGGTGTTCTTTCTGAAACCATGACACTTTGTATGGCTTCGGATGTGCATTTTTCTCCAGCTCCAATTTATCCACAATCTCTATTGATACTAAGTTGTTAGTGCTCCCACTGGCAATTATCACCGTGCATACTCTGTCTTTAGTTTTGCAAGTTGTCCTGAAGAGACTATTCCTCTGCACTGGATTTTCAACTTCTGCCTCTGGGTTTAATAGAACCTTCCTCAACGTTAGGGATATTCCATCCTCTTCTCCTTCTGCTTCAACATTCCCTTTCTATGTTTTTGAAATGTGAGCGTCACCTCCTCCTTCTTTATTTTTCTTAGGACATTCCAAAGACATGTGCCCTGTCTTTCCACAAGCATAGCATCTTACTTCTCCTCCTCATCTTCTTCCTCTTCCTCTAGAAGAACTTCTTCCACCACCATGTCTTCCTCATGAAATTCCTCCTCTTTCCGAGTGACTATGTGGTTTTTCAGAATCTCCCTTAGACTTATGTGCCTTGTCATGGGTAACTCCCTTACTTATGGTTGGGGTTGGGGTTTTACCTCTTCCTTGTTGGATTTGTTTTCTGGCCAACTTCTCATCTTCCTTCAGTGAAAACTGATAAGCATCCTCCACTGTCTTTACCGACATCATGCTGAGCTCATCCTGGATTTCATATCTCAGGCCATTCATATATATGACAACTTTTTCTTCATCTCTCTCCCTTTGTCTAGTTCTAATGTCCAGCCTATATAACTCCTCTGTGTACTCCTTAACTATCATCCCCTTCTGTCTCAGGTTCTGCATCTTCCCGAACAGATTGATTTGATAATCTTTGGGAATGAACTTAGCCTTCACCTTGGCTACCATTTTGTCCCAATTCTTTATCTTTTTCTTTCCCTTGCTTCTCCTCTCATCCTATAGTTCATCCCACCATAGTGTTGCATGTTCTTTTATCCTAGTGACAGCCTTTTTCACCCTTTTCTCTTCATCAAACTCTTCATAGTCGAAATGTTTGTCCATGGATCTAACCCAATCCAGCATATCTTTAGCATCTAAATTGCCTTCATACATTGGGAGCTTTATCTTGGCTCTGCCTCCCAATCTAGCAACTACTCTCAACAAGTGTTCTCTGGCAACATCCTCTCTTGCAGCTTCCTCAGCTTCTACTTCTTTKCTCTCTGCATTCCTAATGTCTCCAGCATCAGGTTCTCTCCTTTGCGTTTCCTCCATCACCTCTAATCTTGCACAAAGTTATCACATCTCCCTTTCTATACATYGATTGGCTAAAGGTGGTTCCACTTGTCTCCTTGGTGGMATTGTGTTGACTTTCTATCACACACAGAATAAAAATTCGAGTTATTCCATCTCCTCTACTTTKCCTGTTGTCTGCAAGAAAAAAATCATCTCTGATACCACTTGGTGCAAAACCCCTTCTCTCCTAAGGGTTGCGTGACCTCCCAGTTAGGATCCTTGATTCTGGAGTTGGATGGCTTCTCTGAAACCTTCCTGGTCTCATTCTGTTTTAAGCATAGGTCCTCTCAGCTTGCTGTGCATATTCCACGATGCCCACATCCTTCCCTTTTGCACTGTATGGAAATCTCAGAGTATCAGGCATTAGCTCCTTTTCTCTCAGCCCCTCCTCTAATGTGACCTTGGGTGACAACCACATGATTACGGGCGTGGCAACAAGAAATTTGAATTCAAACAAATTTTGGGTCCACAATTCTCCTCGGGGAGTCCATGTGTCTTCTCGGTGTAACCATGGTAAGGATTGCGGCTTGCCCTCGAATTTTTAAAGTCCCCACAACCCCTGTCCCCTCAATGCAAGACGACCATCGATCTCACAATATTGACAGTGCTTTCAACTGGATGACTAAGATATCTTCCTTGGAACCAACAGTTCAGATCCCCCTATCTCTAATTGATGATTGTGATCCATTCAGAAATCCAAACTTCGAGACTTTCGAATCTCAAACCTTGGTTTCCTTTTCAAAGAAATCATCGAGAGAGAAATATCTATTGACACTTATCCCCTTTGATCAACAACTGTGATCTCTATGGTTCGCTAGACTTCAGGGTTTTGAAATATCAAGCCTCGCCTTCTGTCATAGTTCAATCTCCCAGAGCAGGTGATCTGAAGACACCTATCCTCACAATCAATGGCCTAGCTTCTACCTTGGGTGTTTGACCTTTCAACCCTGATCAATGGTCATGAGACCCTCCCCTCGATCAACGGTCGACATCTCCTCTAGTTTTTTGGACTTCGGGGATTTTGAATCTCAAACATCACCCTTTCCCCAATGCTTTTATTCAAAGGTTGTGATCGAATGACTCGTTTCCCCCCCTTGGATCAATGACTGAGGATTACTTAGGGTATATACCCGGAGTACACAGATTCATGCCACATCTCCCCTAAATCTGATGGATAGAGATCGCTTCAGGAATTTACCTAGAGCTCACCGATCTTCGCCACGTCTCCTCTAGATCCATTGGCTTAGATTCACTTTGGGCCTTCGAGGTTCAGCCACCTAAGTTCTCAAACTTAAAAACCCTGTGACAAATTTCCTAAAGCTCAGAATATACTAACAATTGTCCTCCGACAGATCGACGACTCTCACCTCTTCAACACTCCACGCTTTGAGAATCTCATAGTTCACACTTGATTCCTCCTTAGCTCGAAATATCCGAGGGCTCACATTTTCCTTGGCGATCCAACATCAGGTGCTCACCTAAGACAATTTGACAGCTCGACCTACTTTAGATGATCGGACGACGAAAATTTCACTTCGAAAATCTGGGACTTCAAACTTTGGAAGTTTCAAGTATCAAATCTTGGTGGGTTCTCTCCCCTATGTATACGAAGCATTAAAGCTTGCGTACCTTATCATCAATTATATGATTGTTGATCATTACACTGTGATCCAACGACTAACTTCACTCCTCCTCCTGAGCTTCTGATTTCTCTGACTTATAAGACTTTCTAAGTGTTCAAAGGTTTCGAACCTTTTCTCCTCCGATGAGTTCAACTCTTAGATATTTTTAACACTTAATAAAAGTGTTATTCCTCTTGAGCTTGGTCTTGTGAAGACTTTGACTTCCCTTGCACTCCTTGCATTCTAGGTATTTAAATAACTCAGATCCGAAGGACTTCTCGAAGAGAAGTTCCTCTAGCCTTCTTAGCATTCTCCTTTTGCAAGTTCCTTGACTTCTTATAAAGTCCCTTCAACGCTTAGTCGAACCTCAAATCCGTGCACTCATTGCACTAGATATTTACACAAGGTTGAATTCTTGCGGATGACTATGCACGTCTTGCACCAGTCTCTTTGCACTCCTTACAAAGGGAAGTTTCTTGCTATCTCTTCTAAGTTTCAGAACCAAAATAGATCCCGAAAACGCACTCCTTGCATTCTGTGTGCACACCTTGCACCACTCGACAGAAGAGAAACAATTGAAAATTACCCTAACATTCATAGTTCCATCTATTCATAACGAAATTCATTCAGTCATTCATGAAAACACAATAACAGGGAATTGTAAGAAATTTCCAAACCATGCATTGGGTAAATTTTCCTCTGTTATATTCAAAAGTGAAAATAGATACAACTATATCAAAACAAAAACTAAAAACTTAGAATATCCTACTAACTTGCAGCTAGCCTCATTTGGGATTACATAACCTCTATTTATCTCAGAGGGTTCTTAGGGTTCCCCCCGACTACTTGGATATTCTAAAACCTAACCTAAGGACTATCTTAGACCAGTTGCATTCCAGAGAAGGAGTGGAAACTCCCACTTTTCTCGCAATTGTTCAAGTGTGCTTCAAAGATTTTTCCGCCACTGAGTTTAGGCATGCTAATCGCTGGGTTCAGACATGCTTCAGAATATTCACCAAGACTACCAGCATTGAGATTATGGAAATATTCCCATGCCCTGAGTGCCTGCTCTACGTGCTTGCCAACAATTCTCCTACATCACCCAACTTTGGGGGAAATCCATGAGGACGTGAGCACAAATCTCATCACTTTGAATAGAGATACACATATGTATCACTTTGAATAGAGATATTAGAATTGTTAGACATGTTTGAAGAAAACTTTGGAATAAAGTGGATTCTATATTATAGTTTATCTTAGTAYATCATCCAAAGATGAATGGACATTTATCTTAGTATATCATCCAAAGATGGATATACAAATMAAAGTTGTTAATCAAAACCTTGGTAGCTTGTTAATAATTTCTTTGTCATATCTCATCATTCTCACCATCATACAATTACCTTARGAACCCTAAATTTATTTTGTTACTACATTAACAAAGTTGTCATAAAATTACCTTCAGAACCCTAAATTTATTTTGTTACTAGATTAACAGAGTTTTCAATCTTTCAAAAATCARTCTTCCTTCATAGAAAAATATATATTCACTGCATGGTTAGTTCTCATTCATCATCATGATCATCATTGTTACTAGTAGTGCTATTAGTATTTCAATTTTCTTCCTCTTCCTATCCCTCTTGGTGAGAGAGGAAATGGTGCAAATCCAATTTAATTTTGTCGAAAACAACAATGAGAGAGCCAAAAGTTCCTCTTTCTATGGGATCCATAATATCAATAATGATTCTGATGATAAAAGGGTGGGTTACCCGCTAATGAATTGGAACCTCTTGCAACAATATCATGGTTCTTAAACTATCTTGAAATATTTCATAGAATATCTTGATGGAAAATTCTTGAGCATGTCTCTTGGAATTATCCTTAGATGAGAAAACATATCCCTACTCCCCCTGAAAATGAAGGAATCAACCTTGTAATTATCATCCATAATAAAGAAGGTTGTAGTGCATGAATTCATCTCTTTGTTCCCTCATGAAATTTGTCTTTCATGGAGTGGTAAAGAAATATTTTTTCTCCTTTTGTAGATGGAACAATTTATTACTCCTTGACACTTCCATGAGTAGCTTCTGAATTGAAAGTGATAGTATCTTTATGATTTTATTTTTCTATGGGTCAAGTAGCTCCCAATTCRTGTGTCTTTGAGATTCATTCATTGTATTGTTGTAAATACAATCGATTGGGTMAATTATGTAGTGAACAAAGGAGTTGACGCCATTGACACCTTTGATAGATCGGAGGCCTCTCAAAGTGATAAATCTACCTCAACRTTTTCCATAATCACTAGACATGTGTAGAGGAAACTAAAGATAATGTGTAGTATGGTTTATAGCAACAACAACACAAGGTAGAGAACAACAAATAACARTGCCCCCTTCACACCAGTAGATGAATGTGCACTCAAAAATGATGGAGACAACATATAGATGGTGTGGTTCTTCATGAGGTTATTAACCTACACTCTGATACCAAAATAAAAAAGTAGACATAAACTACACAAGTGAGACAGAGCTCATGAAACTTGGATTAACGAGAGAAATCAATTAAATTTATAGATTAGATCCCACTCCTATTAATGTGGATCTCAAACAACCTTCAAACATAATTTGCATGCTTATGAAACAAACTCAAAACAACATTCTAATTTTAATATATTCTAGAAGTTTCTTCATTATTGTTGTGTCTCTTTTGTCACCTAAATGAGCAAAATCAAGAGACTTGCAAGCCCAGTTGAGTTAGCTGGGAAGGACAACAATGAATGCAAGAGTTAGAAATATCAAGCATAAGAAATAAGCAAAGAACTAAGCTAATGACAATAAAAGAAACTAAACTATAGTGCATAAGGGAAATATAACAAGAAAATAAACAACATTCATGCCACCAATGGATAAGTTGTATTAGTGGGAAAAAACCAAAGAGAAAGGGGGACTTATGTGTCCCCTCTTCCTCCAAGGGAGGGCTCTTGAACCCCCAATGATTGAGCTCTTCTTACAAGTAACAAACTAGAAGGAAATGGTGAATAAAATCCAAAGCACATTCACTCAAGAGGTGATATGAATGGCTAAATGAAATGGTGCTTGTATGATCTTGATGAGGAAAGAGGATCCTCCAAGAGAATATAAGCAGCATAACAATACAAATGAATTCCTTGAAAATATAGTGCACCCATGGCCTCTTTTTATAGAAAATCTTTGAGGCATTATTCAACGAGTCTTTAGTGTAAACAATGGGCTCTTTAGGGCACCCTTAGGTCTTTGACCAACCCCCCACTTGGATTCAGCTCAGATTTGGGTGTCAAATCGATTTGGGAGATGAACCAGAAGTGGGTGGAAGGCCAACCAACATCATAAATGCATCATTCTTAGGTGTGCATGGATTTTTGCGTCCACAGTCACGCATCAAGCGCATATGCACTTTTCTGACATTATTCAACTGTCACACGTGTGCGCGCTACCTTTGTATCCTTAGCGCATGCTGTTTTTAAAACTAGTTGTATAGTTTTCTGCCCTTTGGAAATGCATTTTCTGGGCCATGGATGAACTAATGGGTGTTTGAAGATGCTGGATTATTGTAACCATTTGTGGATGAAATTCC
>JASDQU010107540.1:168646-184922 GCA_032191745.1 Picea mariana
AAAATCCTCCTCTAGTCTATCTATGAACCATGGAGGAGTGGGAAGTCCCTCTAGTTCAGGGGAGAAGATATAAAAAATATTTGGAGAGGGAGTAGGGGGAACTACTGGCATCGCTGGTGGTGAGGTGATGGGAGGAGTTTGAATAAGGGCAATTTGACAATGCCTGTATTCAATAATCATGGGACACTGGTAGGTGAAATGTGCTAGTGAGTCATAGAGAGAGAAAGGGCATCGCATCTATTCATTGAATGAGGTCATGACATAGTGGATGTTAGTGACTTGTGTTGGATATGATGTAGATGGGAGGGGTTCTTGCTGGAAATGCTGACGTACAGATGTTAGTTTTTGCCGAAAGTGAGGTATCATTGGGCAATGGTGGGTGTAATGGCCATACTATGAACAAATGGAACGAGTGAATTTGGTTTGCAGAACTTTGCTACCTATAATAGGGTATGTAGTGGTGGTAGTACTAAGTGAACTAGAGGAAGCAACCAGTGGTGTTGTTGCCCGAGGAAGTTGAATTAAATTACGTATCTCGGGGAGGGACAGGCATTTATTAGTGGGTTGTCTATATTTCTCGCATAGTGTGCAAGGAGGTTGAACTCATGGGGGAAGTGGAGTGGTGGGATATTTCTTCTTCCTTCTTCCCCCAACTATATCATTGGTGTTAGCGAGTGGGGGTGAGGGCGGTGTGGTTGGAGTAAGTAGTGGAATCTGCATCAGGATTCCTTCTATTTGGGGAGGGAGGGATGGTTGAGGGACCATTGCAGGTGGATGTAGATACCATACTGGAATTTCCAGCACCATATTGGGGAGGGTATGCATTGCGGCTACTTGGAAAGCTTGTATGCTCAGTGGGGGGTAAAAGAAGGGGATTTGGGTAATGGCTTGGGGGATTGTCTCCCAAATTGGGATGTGGCCCTGGGGGAGGGTAAAGTCAGGAACAGGTGGGACTAAAAAGTGCTCAAAGAATTCTTGAGGAATGAGCTCTGCGATGAGTGGGACGTCAGATAGTAAGGAAGCCTCTGTGGGGGGAAAGGTAGCTCCAGTTTTCATTCCATTGGATGAGACGACACATACTTGTGTTGAGGGATGGAAGAGCGATGGTGCTCCATGCTATGTAACTAGCACATATGAGTCTTTGAAAATTTCGGGACCCATCTCAATGAGTGGGTAGGCATCAGGATTATTGTGGACCAAAGGTAAGATGTTATCGATGTTGGAGGAAGGGTTGGGCTCATAATGTGAGACTTGGTCAATAGTGACGATTTTCCCATTGTGGGGCAACATCATTGTGAGAAACATGGAAGAGGCCATAGCCTTCATCATATACATGTAGCTATGCCCAAAAAAATTTTTGTAATCAAGCGGAGCGTCGATAAATTCAATTTCAATGAGGATAGTTTTTCCCCCGAGTTCAATGGGGACATTTTGAAAGAGCCCTTCAGGAGAGGATGGTCATCCATCATAAACTCTTAGAGTGATGGTTGATGGGATGAGCTTGGGAGAACCTAGTTTTGGCCATACTATTTTGGACATGATGCATGTGGATGCACCTTCATCAATGATGTAATGGTGAACTGTGATGTTCCATATTTTAACCAATATTTGGAAAGAGACCAGAGTGGGGAGATGAGGTTCCCCACTATCAAGATCAAAGGTGATGAGGTGAGTATCAGTAGGGTCGAATGCCCCCAGGGAAGAAAGTAACGACTTCCATTGGGTAGGATAGGTTTGAAGGACTTCTAAAACTGACATTGCAGCAGGATATTGTGCCAAGTCATTGACCAGACTATAATTATGTGCCGCCCTAGCCTGAGGGTTGTTGACATTCTGTCATAGTGGGATGCGAGGAATATGAAGGGGTGGTTCAATATTAGGGAAAGGAATCATCAAAGGTGGGCTAGTTATGGCTGGGTATGCTTCCAAGGTAGTGGGAGCGGATTCAGGGGCTGCGTTGTATTGATGACTGCGTGTTTGTAGAAGGACTTATTCCTCACTAGTGAGGAGGATAGTGCGATATGTAGGAGTGCCTGGGTTTGCATACTGTCCCATATGTGGTGGGGTCAGATGCATATCTTGTTGGGTGTTCATTAACCCTTGGTGTGGTATGGATTTTTGTAACACAGCTGGGGGGGGTTGTTGCACATATTGTTGTGGAGCCTGCTGGGGAGCAGGTGATACTAGGGGACGYGGTCCATTTCTAGATTCCTTCATCTGTTTAAAGTCAGCAATTTGAGGGAAATGGTGAGTATAATTCCCATACTCACCGCAAAGGGAACAAGGGAAGTTTGTTCGAAGATTGCTGTTATTMTTCCCTTGGCGTTTGTTGTTATTGCCCCCTTGGGGGTTCTGGTTCCCCTTATTCTGGTTGCCCCTTGCTGATTGGTTATGTTGGGGGTGGTTTTGGTTCCCTCCTAGTCCTGGGTTATTATTGTTTCAGTTTTTTCCTTTATTTTTGGAATTATTCGACTGATGGGTCGGATTTTCCATATTCAGCTGTTCAAAATTGTGGACTTGTTGAATGGGAGAGGGATGAACAAAGTTAACACTAGCATGTGGTTGTCCTTGTGCAGAAGCAATGGGATGGGGAGGACCAGGAAATGGGAAGTACATATTATGTTGTGGCAATGATTCATAAGGTACATAGGTTCTTTCACTAGTGCTTAGGGTGTAAGCAGAGGTGGAGGTGTTTCCAGAACTAGGTTGAAGAGCGAGATGCATCATGGGTGTCGGTGAGGGTCCACTCATGGGTGGAGGGGGGGAAATAGGGTATGATTGTTGATAAGGGGGAGGAGGATAATAAGGGTTTCCTCCATATACCGAAGGATATTGAGGTGTTCCATACATAGGTGGTTGTTGGAGGTGTGGATTGTGGTGTGTAGTGGTACCGATCAATCCATCCACTGAGTGAGATATCCCAGGTTTATCCTGGCCGAATGGCACGGGTCTCGGAGCTTCAGGTAGTACCGTATATAAGTACCCTGACTGTGAATAAATGAGTTTGAACTATTGAGCCTTGCTGATTGCTTCTTCTTAAGATTGGGGGAAGATGGCAGCCACATCTTTGGCAAGGAGGGAAACACGTGATTTGAGAAACCAATTGAGGCATTATTACTTGGTGGATTTTGATTTGCATAGACTATGTCACCGATGCCATTCATGAATGTGGTCAGTGATGTGTGTATTATAGGTTTGTTTAAACTTTGATAGCATCTCGAGACCATTATCATGACAGATTGGTAGTTAAAAGAAGGTAARAAATGTTTTGGCTAAAGATTCAAAGGTCACATGGGACCCAAATGTTTCCTCTACATACCACTTGGTTGATGGGATAGTGAGTGTGTGTTGAAATAATCTCAATCAGASAGAGTCATCCATGATGTTGTTTGAAGAGAACCATAAGTGGAAGGTCATGAAATGGTTGGATGGGTCATCTCCCACTTTTCCTTCAAACATTGGAATGTCTGAAGGTAGTTTGGTAGGCATTGTAGGCCACGTGGGGTCATGCAATATAGGATTGTTGGTGAGCTTAGTCAGATCGAGTATGTTGATGGAAGCCAAGTATGGCATTTGCGGTGGTGGGGGAGGATTAATTACCATCATGGTAGGAATGTTTTGTGTGCCTGACCCCTGAAGAGGGTTCGTTCCGACCATGGTGTGATTTTTGTGAGTCCCTGACCTGTGAGGGGGGCTAGGTGGGGTTGTACTTCCTCCTGGGGAAGAAGTGTTCCCCAATCTTCCTTGTAAAGGAAAGTAGGTGGATGGTTTATCTTAGGAAGTGAACCCAAGTAAAGTGGAATCGAGAAAACAAGATCCCAAGATAGTAGCACTCACAGGAGTGTGAGAAGGTGGAGTCAATGAGCTGGCTAGACTAGGAACTCCCCCTAGAATGGGAGGGAGATTTAGAAAGTGTCTAGAATGAAGAAGATTACGTGGGTCCCCTATGATGTCCGACTAGCAAAGTGGATGTGTGCAAATGGTGATGAGAGCAATAAATGAACAAGAGTCATTGTTTATGATTTTTGGACCTTCACAATATATCTCACAATCGTATGTAATCACAAGAGCATCATACATAAATCAATTGACAAAGAAGCATACATGTGGGTAGGTGGTTTTTGTCCTCATGGGAGAACAAACAAAACAAATGCTCATGTCCTAAAAGACGTAACATCCTTCCTCTCAAATAGCACTGGACCTTCCAATAACACTCAACAGTGGGGTCTAAAGAGACCAGAAGAGAAACTAGTGAAGGATGAAGTAATTAGTTATAATGAGGGACAGAGGGTGCATATCCTGAAAGAGCTGGGGATATTTCCAAATAGCCACACAAAATCTGATCAAGGTGCAATTGCAACCGATAATTTCCACCTGGGTAGATGTCCTAAAATTTGGTCACTAGGTACCTCGGTCAAAGTGTGACATTTAGTTTTTTGGCCTAAGAAATGGGTCACGAGATGGATCCCATCCAAGAGGTGGGTGACTCAAGGGGGGATTCACAGAACAACCAGACCTCCGCCTTCAACCCTTCATGGGTATCTCCCTGCCTTATGGTGTAGGAACACTTGACTTGGATGATTTAAACTTCCCTATTTGACAATTTATATTGTTTCAAGATGTGAGAACTAGATAACGGGGACTTATTTGGATGCTTATCCCCAAGACCATACCTAGACTAAGAAAATTCTTTTGGCACCTCCTGTGGAGGAAAACTTAGTGAGTTTTTAGAAAAAATTTAGATGTGGTTGTTTGAGAGATTGGGGGTGTGAACCAATCTTGTTGAAATTAAGTGGGAGTGGATAATTTCGTCAAGAAAAGGGTGGGGTGTTTCAGAATCCCTTTGGAAGAGACTTACTTCAACCTCCACATTTCGAGATGAAAACTGTGAGTGAATAGTGATTTTGTGTGTGAACAAGTGAACGTGTGCCAACTTTTTAATAAGTTAGGTGTCACCTTGCTACATGTGGACTTCATGTGGTTCTTATAAGTCTTGATTACCTAATTTACTAAATGCCATCAATAAAACCTTGCGGAATTTTAAAGTCTCTAAAGAACTAGAATGTGGACATATGGGTCCTTACCAATCCTTTAACTCCCTAGTGTGATTTAATCTGTGAAAGCTTCAAAACTATCCTAGATTGTGGACATGTGGACATGTATGAGCCTGTTACAAAACCTTTAAACTTCCCTAGTGATGTAATCTAAGAAATTAAATTCAAAACTATCCTATCTTTGTAGCATGTGGGCATGTATGGGCCCTTACAAATTTAATATGTGTTTTAAAAAAGAAACTAAGAGGAGTCCCGAGGGGGCTGTTGTCCTCTCCTAAAGATCTTGTCTTTAAGGGAGATGAAATTTTCCCTGAATCGTTTTTTTGATTCTCAAGATCGCTTTGTAGTGCGAGAGAAGATCATACTCAAAGATTGACAATCAATTTCTAGTATCGATGCAAGTAGTTATATTTGTGATGTAGAATGATTCCAACTTATCTTTAATCAAAGAAATCCATCCATGTGGCAAAAATGAAAGAAAAAAGAGGATAAACATGGATTTTAACCCCCTAAGTGCCTATGTTTTGACTAACCCTTCATGTGGAGAGGGAATCTAAGTGTGGTTCATATTACAATCTACATAGAATCAAACTTAAGAAGGCTATGGGCCTCCAACAAATCACAAAAACCCTTATAATGTATGATTTTCTGGAAAGATGCGTGGGTCGCAGAGTAGACAGAGGCGCATTGGGCGCCAATGCTCAAATTAAAAATGACCTTTTAGCGCGGTGTGAAGAATGCGCTAAGAAACACAATGGTTTTGGTGCACGTGCTCAGAAGACGTGACTGTGGGTTAAAAAACCCACACACTTTCTATTACACGGTCGTGAAAGAAATTTCGTATGAAATTCTCTCAACTCAGCTCTGAATTTAGCTTTTTGCAGGAGGGCATTGGCCAGTTGTGGTTCATGCAAGTTAAATAAACCAAAATGAAGTGCTCAAACAACCAAAATAGGGGGGAATTTGATACCAATCCCCAGTGGAGTCGCCAATCTATTGCATCTCTTTCGTCACCTAAATGAGAAAAATCAAGATGCTTACAAGCCCAGTTGGATTATCTGGGCACGACAACAATGAATGCAAGAGTTAGAAACATCAAGCATAATAAATAAGTGAATACATAAGATAATGACAATACAAGAAACTAAACTAGATTTCATAAGGGAAATATAACAAGAAAATAAACAACATTCATGCCACCAATGGATAAGTTGTATTAGTGGGAAAACACCAAAGAGAAAGGGAGACTTATGGGTCCCCTCTTCCTCCAAGGTAGGGATCTTGAACCCCCAATGATTGAGCTCTTCTTACAAGTAACAAACTAGAAGGAAATGGTGAAGAAAATCCAAAGCACATTCACTCAAGAGGTGATATGAATGGCTAAATGAAATGGTGCTTGTATGCTCTTGATGAGGAAAGAGGATCGTCCAAGAGAATATAAGCAGCATAACAATACAAATGAATTCCTTGAAAATATAGTGCACCCATGGCCTCTTTTTATAGAAAATCTTTGAGGCATTATTCAACCAGTCTTTAGTGTGAACAAGGGGCTCTTTAGGGCACCCTTAGGTCTTTAACCAGCCCCCCACTCAGATTCAACTCAGATTTGGGTGTCAAATCGACTTGGGAGATGAACCAAAATTGGGTGGAAGGTCGGCCAACATCATAAATGCGTTGTTCTAAGGTGTGCGTGGCTTTTTGCATCCACAGTCACGCATCAGGTGCAAATGCGCTTTTCTACCGTTATTCTACTATCACACGTGTGCATGCTGCCTTGGTGTCCTTAGCGCATGATTGTTTTTTAACCAATTGTATAGTTTTGTGCCCTTTAGAAATGCATTTTCTGGGCCATGGATGAGCTAATGGGTGTTTGAAGATGCTAGATTCATATAACCATTTGCGAATGAAATTGCAGTGATAACAATTATTCTAACATAATATTTGAAACATGTTGTTCTCTCCTTAGCACATCAGACATTCTAAGTAGCCTACTCCTCAACATAGTTAAAATATTCAATTAGGAAAATTATGAGATCCACATGAAGGATTATGATGGACTTGACATACACTTAGCAATGGTGGATTTTCTCTTGTCATTAATGTGAAATAGGTTGAATTAGGTATTATATTTGTAAATGCAGAAACACAAATATCATAAGCTATGCATAGTCACGCAGAATTAAAAGACACAAAGATTTATGTGGTTCACCTAAGATTTGGGCTAAGTCCACCAAGCATATCTGTTGTCTTATTATTCAGATCATGGAGATTAAAGACACAGATTTATATACGCTTACACATGAAACTAATTATTAAATGAAATCTCATCCATATTCCAACTTGGCGCTAGGTGTCATCCTTTCATCTGATCACCCCACAATATTCATTTATCTTTTGTTTCTTGTTGCCAGAATCAACAACCAAGGAGGATGAAGGGTCGTGAGGTGCATACATTTTACCATGAAATTGACTAGAATTATCTTCTTTGTTCAATGGTTGGTGCTCTTGTATCCATTGAATAACAGGATTTTCAAGAGGGAGAGAAGGCAAGATTTACAAAAATTGTATGCAGTTGCACCTCTTCTCTACATCAAAATTTTCACCCATATCCTAGTAGCTCCCAGTGGACATCCATTCTTATAATACAATTGTTTCCACTTGGACAAATATATGGGGCAGTGTCCCTCGATAACAGTGTCAACAACCTTCGACCATCATGATCATCACATTTAACATCTCCACTAATTTCAACTACTAAAAAGGGTCGAATTGATCTCTAAGTGCTTCCATTTCGAAGTGAACTTTGCATTTTTTCCTCCTTACATGATATATTTTATTTCTTTCTTGTGCGGGAAAATTATCCTCTATTGTGGGTTGCTCCAAGGTTTTCTTCAATTGAATTTCATTCTTATGCAAGAACTTCATTTCCTTTATTTTAAAATTTATTGCTTCAGTGATTTTTATGGTTTCCTTGTACAAGATTCTTCTTCCGCATCCACAAAAATTAAATTCTTTGCATATCTTTTTCCAGCTGAACATGAACACCATCATCCACTAGAAATCGATTCTTTGCATATTATATTTCAATTAACCACCATCATCCACGTTCATCAATATTTTTTTGACGAGAATATTCCTGATCATTTTCAATATCAATGAACATCACTTAACATATATTTTCATAGTTTTCATCCCATTCTTTTGCATGTTCGAGCATCACCATGAAAAATGGATTGATCACGAACAATCAAGAAAAAATATTCATAGGCATCCATATTCAACGAGGAAGAACAATCAACATTCACCAACATGCAAAATCCACGAGAAACAACCAATATCTTCTTATATCTCTATCCTGATTACTTCTTATTTCCCCATATGTTTAGGTGCAGACCACCCCCCTCTGTTGTTTCTATCATTTCATTGAATGAAGGAGGCTATGGTTCTACTGTTGTAATATTCTAGATTACATAAGAATTCAAGGGAAGACTAAATCTTGAAGCACATCAAGAACATACACAACCCAACAAAGAAGAGATAATTTAAAGAAGGATATCCATGGGTATTAATGGTTGGAACATTTGTATAGGTTCTATATAATCATTCATTATCTTCCTTTATGCATTTATTACATATGTTCTTATACATTCTTAAACTTAAGTTAATGCATGATGACATTTACACAGCATAGAAGGCCTTCTCAGCATATACTCACAAAAAGGGATAGTAGGAAAACACTAGGAAAAAAATATCATGAGTATTTTCTTAAATGGAATAACAAAATTCTAGAAGATGTGTTGTAGTTTTGAAAAGATGTATTATATTCATCATTTTTTTCATTCCAATATTCTATGGCTCATTCTGCATGAAAAATAAGCTCATTTTTTTCCAATGATGCAAGAGCATTCTTGGTTTTGAGCAATCAACATCACCCAAAAGTATATTTTCTTTACCATTTTGCTAATTGCGTAGGATAGTTTGCTTGGTAAGTTAAAATAAATGAGGTTAAAAATTGGGTTTCTACAAAATAATAAATTCCATAGCTATGAAAGTCCACCAATAAGACAAGTTAGTGTGTTGTAAAACAATTTTCATGGAAAAGTAAAATGGCACTAGAACCTTGTGCTATCAATCAAGTGGAATTGTCAATTGGTTGTGAAACCACAAGGATGATGTTGTAGAATAAATAATGGAGAAAATAAAAAGAAAAACGAAATTATCAAGGAGGATATGTCATTAGTACATTGCACAAGTAAAATAATTGATAGTGAATGATTGACCTTACAGTAAAACCAAAACGACAAAGGAAATTTATGAATAGGTTAATGTTATTAAAAATATGGTTCAATTATAAAGTTTTCATATAGATAAGGTGCACAATCATTGTCCTAGTTATAATTTAGGATTTAGATACCAAATCACGACCAAGGTTGAATTGTACATATCTTAGAGAGACTACGAAGGCTATACAAACCTATAGCAAGAAACTTTTAATGTTATCATTGAATAAAAATTGATTATGATCATTATTTTAATTTTTTTAAGATTTCTTTTAATCATTATTATTATTATCATTTGTTCTATAGTTTTTCTAACTCTTGTTTGTAGGCGAAAACATAAAAATGGATAACAATTTTTGGAACAAGGAAAAAATCCGACAAGTATTTATAATCTATTAGCTACTCTTAACAATACCTTGTTTGGGATTATACCTTGTTCTATACCTTTTAGAACTCTTATTAGTCCCTTCCTTTATGCTAGGGATTATAGTAAACAATTTTTGTCTATGCATTAGTTCCTGCACTCAATCCAAGAAAATTTTTAGCTAACTATCCTAATTTATGGACTTAAAACACTTTAAGTCTTCCAATCAAAAACTTACATACTTTATATCCTCCAATACAAAACATTTACCTCTTATTTGGCCTCGTACCGAGGCAAGGGACAATTTTAATGGAATTTTTGGTTTCAAGAGTTATGAAAAATATAAGAGATATCATATTACATCACTTGAGGTGGATTAATGCTAGCTCTGATGCTAGCATTAGTTCATAAACATTTCATGCTTATGTATTATTTTTATCGTATGGTAAGTTTTATTATCTTATGTTTGTTGTCATGTCCAATTGTATTGTAGTTGTGTTGTCAAGTTGCATGAAATATATCTCACACTATTAAAGTATGAGGATGAACAACGAAGGAACAAAATCCTTCTACCTTTCCTTACATGTCCTTTCCTTCGATCCCTCTTCAGTCTTGTAGATACATGATAGATTCTTGTAGATACATGATAGAGGAATCCTTTCGTCATTTCCTTACTAAAGACGGACGATGAGGCAGTCCTTTCCTTTGATCCCTGTTCCTCTTCTTCATTTTTGTAGATGTTGTTCTTCAGTCTTGTAGATGTATGTTAGAGCATCCTTTCGTCATTTATTTACTGTTTAGTCTTGTAGATGCATGTTAGAGGCATCCTTTGGTCATTTCCTTACTGAAGAGATGGAGGATGAGACATAGGCTTGTATTTCCTTACTAAAGAGATGATGGATGAGGCATAGATTTGTATTTCCTTACTGAAGAGACGGAGGATGAGGCATAGACTTGTAGCCATCCATCAATATTTGTGTCACTTCTTTGTTATGGTCTTGTCTCTACCTGCAAATTTTTTTACAGCTTGAATTGGTGGAACCTCTTTGAAAGAAAAGATATCGAGATGCTATTCAAGAAGCACTAAAGAAGAACAATATGCTACATCTTTGTAGTCTTTGAATAATAAGGTAGCTAACATTAATCATCCAGGTAGCTAACATTAAGCATTCAACTGTATAATATTTTTTGCAGTTCAGTATAGAATAAATGATTGACATTATGCATCCTTCTCCATAGTATTTATTGAAGTCTATGATTGTTTGATTGCTGGAGTCAATTTTAAAAATCGTGTAGACCAGACAAAATTTCATGATTAGTCACTAGGCTTGAACAAAAACAAGACTTTACACTTGTTACACTTGGAAATGCAACAAAGTATTTGGATTTCATAAGGGATAAGGGTTTTATCCCAATATCTCAAGCTTAATATGCAAAGCCTTTTTTAATTTAAGGCGTAGATTTTATTTTCTACAACATATTCTATTAGCAGCTAACTCTTTTTTTTCTACAATGTATTCTAGTAGGAACTAACCTGAGACCACAAATAAACGTTCTCTTTTCTCACGTGACTTGTTTTCCCACCCTCCATCCCTTCATAGAGAGAGTAGTTGAGCTTACAACCATAATCTAGGGATGAATCTACTATTGTTGAACCTGGAACTGCTCATGTCTTTTAGGCCAAAACCATAGCAAACCTATTTGTGTCACCAATTTTAGTTGTCCAAACCCCACTTAGTCACTTGGAGATCCCTGCGAATAAGCTCAGTACACCATCCATCCTTGAATAAATTGAATCTAAGCTAAAAGAAGCCGACCTCAGCCGTTGGGCATATAAGAAAAAAACTAAGTACATTAGTTAACCCGGGATCGGTATGATACGGTACCTTAGACAATCTCTTCTTATACAGATACTCTTCCTCTATTTTAGTGCCCAGTTTAAAGGAATACAACTTATTTTGTTGTTCGTCTGATCATAGTTGAATTCGTTGTCTCCCCACATTTGAACTCTCTGCTGAACCTGAATAAGAAGCAATACCAACAAGGAAATTTCATTGCACCAATTGGTATAATAGGGAGTCGCTCTTAGTTTCCTCTCACACTGATATTAATCCAAGATATCTGATGTCGTTAAGAGATTTGGGAGTTTGTTATTCAACTACAGATTATGATCAAGGAAGTTTACAAGAAAATGAATCAGAAGGCCTTAAACTTAGATGCCATCAAATCTAAACTTCTTTGAAACAAAAAACTTGCCACATTGTTGTTACAACCATTTGCCCATAGCCATGCAGGATAATTATTTCCTTCATCGGATTATGTTCATGTGATCCATGTGTAATGTGCGTTGAGCATTCTTTTTGTTTATTAAATGCATGTTTATCTATTTTCCCTCCACGTCTAGGCCATAGATGATTTTAGGGGCTAAATTTCGCAAATGGGCTAATTTTCCATCGTTTTACCTAAAAAAAGATTCTCTATTTTCCATTTTTTCTAAAAACGATTAGCCCAAATTCCATAGAATAAAATTATTTTACCTTAAAAATCGCCAAAATTTTAAATAAACTATAGGAAATCCTTAGAAATTTGAATATTTTTACAAAACTATCGCCAAACATTTTACATTTTGCACATTGAGGACTAGTAATAGTAGCCCATGTTTCTACATTTTAATATAAATTTCCATCCTTAAAATTATCCTTGGTCTAGGCACCTAACTCCCAATGTTTAATGACATTTATTCACTATCTTTAAGGTGGTGAGAACTTGCAGTGACACGTCAACTAAAAACTAGATATAAAGTAAACTAAAAATAAAGCCCATTTTCTTACCATCCATGATTTTTTTTTTGTAGGTAAGACAGTGCTGCAATTTTTTTACTAGTGTGATTAACAACATTTAATTCTATAAGATTAGCCTGAGTTGGATGACTTTCCATAAATAATAATGTATCCACACTTGATTACCAAGTTCAAATTGTCTAAATCACGAGGTCTTTAGCCCATTGTGAATAAGTAGGTTGTTTTGAAAATGAATGTTACCAACCTTTTCTTGAAAGTTGCAAGGATTAGTGAGAAGGTTTATGATTCATTGTTTTAGATTTATTTTATGAAAAGAGAGGATTAATTTCTAGGAAAGATGCTCATAACTATCATCACTGAATCTGATCTGATTCTTTTTATATTTGTTATTTTACTAAAATTAAAAACAAATAACTTTAATTATTAAATTTTATATTTTAAAAAAGGTTGTAGTCGTACCAAAACACTATAAATGAATGTTTCTCTTGAAGTTCCCTATGTTTCTAGCAGTTAATAGGGTGATGAAATCATCACCAACTAATTGAATAATTTTAGTTGAACTCCTCAGCCTCATATTCTGCAACTTTGAACACCCGGTATCCATGCAAGACTATTAATGCTTACACGCTTCTGTCTAACATCTCCTGATATTGTTAGAAAGAATTTTGTTTCTGTAGAAGCATTTGGCTGTGAAACCTTCTAATGAAATCCTCCGCCAAAATGTCGATATCATCTTCGGCCCGATAGGTAGACATACAAAGGAACTCTATAACTGAAACATAATTTCTAGGATTATTATAGGGTGTCTCTTACTCATGCAGGATAAGCATGCAAAAATGGATAATTGTTTGTAAGTGAAACTGTAAAAGTGGATAACAATTTTTGGAACAAGTAAAAAATCCGATAAGTATTTATAATCTATTAGCTACTCTTGACAATACCTTGTTCGAGATTTTACCTTGGTTTAAAAATTTCTTGGGTGAGAGATTTTATGGATAAAATATTTTCTCAATTAAAATTTTATGTTCTAGGAAAACAAACTGAAATTGAACAATCATTTTAAAACTCAAAGAGATTAGATTCTAGACTCGTATTCTTCATGAGATTCTTCACCAACATTCTTGCTTGAGAATCTTACAAGACATTTGCCACTAACATTTTAGATTCACTTGCTAGATTCTTGTATGAGGGTTATTTTCTACTAAGATTCTCACATGAGAGTTAGATTCTCTGTCAAGATTCTTCTAGAAAATTGTTGGTATTTAAGATATTGAATACAACTATGATCTGTAAAATCCTGTAGATATTCCACTTGAACAATTTGTTACAACATATCTAGTAAAATATGAAATATTTACTATTAAGGTTAATTTCCTTTAGATGTCAAGAATATTTAGTTACTAATAAAATAGATAAAACAAAAAAAAGTTAGAGAATAGTAAACACATTCACACCATCCACATATAAACACAATACATAAGTTGGGAAACACAATATAGGAGAAAACCCGAAGGTGAGGTCACTCTCCTCTCTTTTCTCTAGTAAATAAATTATGCAAATACAAAGAAAGAGACACTCTCTCTCGAGTTAACTTTGACACGTGGTCTGTATGCTTACTACAAAATATATTCTCCTCCCTTATGATCATAGAATACCACTCTCAAATGTTTTTCTCAGCTATGGAACAAGTCAAATGCAAAAGAAAGGAATCCTCTCTCCTCTTAGTGGCCGATTATTTAACATAGCCTCATAGCCATCTACGGATAGGTTTTTGACTTCCTTAAACTTCAATTGTAATAAGGTTTTGTAACTTCTAGAATGTTCTTAGAAAATCCACTGCATGGATAGCCCCACATGTCTATCAAAGTGTATAATTTAGAATATTCATTTGTAATAAGGTTTCAACAAAAAAAAGGTTGTTTTATGCCTCAAAATGGCTCTGAAATATTTCTCATTGTTTTTTGGATGGAAATTTCCAAAATTTGGACCAACCGCTGACATGGCCCTGAAAGATGATTCCTCGAACTTTTCCACCCAAAAAGTAGTGAGATAGATGAAAAATAATATAATGATCCAATCCAAATAAAATTATAAATGCAATAAAAACGGCAATAAAAATTAATCAATAACTAAGATAACACATGAGATTTACATGGTAAAACCCTAACAGTCTATTAAGGAAACATCTAGTGGGAAAGGTATCATTAATTTTATGATTCAAGATATGATTACAATCATGCATACAATATGATACATGTCCAGGGATTCATATATATACATCTACCTTGCAATTGTTACATACTTACAAGAAATACCAGCCATTGTATGTTGGACAATTAGTCAAATGAAAAGCGCTTCTATCACCATAAAACACCTTATCATGTGCTTGTTGAGTCTTTCTCAATAGATCCTTTCATTCTTGAAAGACATAACTTGAGTTATACATCTTATTTTCCAAGTCTACTGAACCATAACCATAGACTAAATCACCGCAACCATTGTAGGTGATACTTGTGGCTTTAAGATATTGAAGCACCCATTTACAATGCTCTATATTTTCCATGTTCCCATTGACAACACCAAACATCCTTGAAATTTCTAGTCTTGAAAATTTCATCACAACATCAACTTTCCTACTGTATTATCATAAGATACACAATACAAATAATCATTTTCTTCCTTAAACCATGACATAAGCTTGAAGAAAGCTTACAATGGAAAGCTAAAGATATATTTACCCGTTTCACAATATACATACGAAATCTCATATGTATCTTATCAACATAAGTTTTTTATGATACATTATTATTGTTATTATTATTATTTTCTATTTTAATTGAACAATTTTATTTTTATTTTTATGTAAGAGTATCTAACATAACATAATAAAATAGAAAAAATTATATTGAAATTAAAATGTATTCCAAAAGAAAATTTAAACCAAAGATTTAAACATTATATAAAATTTAAACATCATATAAAATATAAGCATATTTTTAATAACATATATGGTAATTCTATGATTAACCAATGATTCAATAGCAAAAGGTTTATGAAAACTTTATGTGAGAAAAAACAAACCTCTTTTCAAACGAATATAGATAAGACTTTTGAGAATAATTAGTATAAATCAAAACTTTTATGTATATAAAAATTAACACTTCCTAAATATTATTAGCAGATGAAAATTTTAAGAAATAATTAGAATAAACCATTTTTTTATTAGTCCTTGCTAAAGGAATATAACAATGAGTTTGTTATTGATTTAACATCAATTTATCTTGTATTTTAAATATATATATATGTAGTGTAATGTTTAACTTAATAAAACAAATATATATTTTTTGATATAATAAAAATATTTGTTTTTCTTATTTCTCATTGGTTGATATATTTCAAGTTTTATTATTGCCTTCACGTATTTCAATATTTGAAATTAATTACATAATCAATAAACATGGTTATAAGTACCTAGTACCTTTTATGTAAAAAATTAAGAAAAAAATGTAAAAATGTTATGTGTTCTCTCATTATTACTATCCATTTATTTCATTATTATTGCATTTCAATAAATTTGGTTACAAGTACCTAGTACCTTTTATATAAAAAATTAAGAAAAAAAATAAAAGTGACATGTGTTCTCTTATTATCACTATCCATTTATTTCATTATTATTTCATTCATGCTCTTCTCTTATCATTAATACAAAGTGTACTCCTACTAGATTAATACAAAATGATATAGATATAATTATGTATGATGACATATATGTAATTT